>PVIA01015900.1:0-21059 GCA_004024845.1 Tonatia bakeri | reverse complement strand
ATAAAATCAATGCATCCTAGGAATGAGATATATCTAGAGAACAAAAGGAAATAACTACATCAAAATGATTGTGTTGCACCAGGAAGACAACCTCAACCTAAATTTATATGCTTTATGAAAAAATTGAAAATTCCAGAAAATGCAAAGGAATTTATAATAAGAAAACAGCCATTGAGAATTTCCTTAACACTAAAAAAGGTGGTACAGATGTGAAGAAACTGGAGATTGCAACAGGACACGAGAAGTCTGTATTAGTAGGGCACATGGTCTTTATTTTCATTGTACTACATTTCTGGTGCATGCATCTGAAAACACATCACATATTGCATCCTTTCAATAAGTTAAGCTTATGGTATTCAACTGGAAGTCAACAAATGTATTAAAATTATCCATACAGAAATTAAATATTGCCTAAAGTAAAAGTTGAATTGAAAGTACAAAACCATCCCTGGCTGGCATAGCTCAGTGGATTGAGCGCGGGCTGCGAATCAGGTATCGCAGGTTCGATTCCCAGTCAGGGCACATGCCTAGGTTGCAGGCCATGTCCCCCAGCAACTGCACATTGATGTTTCTCTATTTCTCTCTCTCTCTCTCTCTCCCCCTTCCCTCTCTAAAAATAAATAAATGAAATTTAAAAAAAAAAAGCTTTAAAAAAAAAAAAGAAAGTACAAAACCAAACAAAGAAATACCTAACAGTAACAAGATATTTTCTTGCTTATTTTTTCTGTGTGTCCAGCAGTGGGCAGCAGAATTACTCTGCAGGATGGAGCCTTTCTGGGCATTGCTACTCTCCCCACATCACCAGAACCCACAGTCCAGCATGGACCAACCTCACCAGTATCAATCATTCCACAGATTCCCTAACTTCTCAAGCTCCCCACAAGGACTGAGTCCACTCCTCCAGCTAGCCAAGGGTCAGTCTAGCAAAGGTTAGTCCTGTGAAGGCAATTTTTTAACACACTCTATTTTTCAAGTACACAATGGCCACTAATTCTTTCGATCTCAGCCAAAAATCTTTCTCAGAAGTGCTCTGTGTGATCTCCAGACCAGCTGAGACTCAAGTACATGTTGTAAATGCTCCACAAGTTTTCTTTCACAATCCTTCACTTGTTTATGGTTAATTTCTTAGAGTCATGATTTACGTGAGATCTGGTCACTGTTACAAGGTAAAGTCAATGACCACAGGGCCCACATTTGTCTTACTCTTTTTGGAGTTTCCAGGGTCCAGCCATGAGCCTGACACATCACAGATGCTCTGTAAACAAGTGTTAAATCAATAATGGAAACTGCACAGTGGAAGCCTGTCACTTTGTGTGACACTTACAGTGAAATTACATTTCTTATAGACACAAAGGCAATGGTGTCAGTATGAGAAGAGGACACCGCCTCCTTGGGAACATCCTAGCTTCAAGCTTTTACTTTTCATACATTCAGGAGGAATGAAAGGAACTTCCTAACAGAGAGGCGCTGGTCTGCATTTTATTCCTCCAAAATCACAGCCCTCCACAGACCCACCTTGTGTGTTATGTCTCATCACCCAGGGGCTGTGTTTTTCCTGTTCTCACAGATCCCTGACCTGACAGAAACTCTGGATCCTCAGCCCCTGGAAGAGTTACTGCCAGGGGAGGAAAGACCATACATACCCTGACTGTATAAGTATCAGGGAAGACATTTCATTCCCAGAATTCCTGTTCTATGGGACACCTGCTTGCTGTTTCCGAAGACATCTTTCTAGTTCATGATGTCCTGGGGAACAAGAAAAACTTCCTTTGCACAAAGGGGCAGGAGATCTCAGAATTTGTGGTTGCTTCTATCTCAGAGGAGCTGATGGTTCTTCAAGAACCTCTCTCCTAACAAAACAACACACAGGGCCCTGGTTGAGTATTCACATGGAGATATTCCAGCTCATAGGCCCTGTGGGCAGACAGAGACACAGAAATGACTCAACATCCCAATGTAATGATGGCAGACACATAGGGCATTTTGGGGATCAAACCTCTGGGCCATCAACCACTCCAATAGTGTTAGAAGAACTTTCACCAGGCCTTTCCTTGGAACATTTGAAAACAGAGAGCTCTGTCTGAAACAGCACATTCCCCTAGTGGAACAGTTCTCCTGTCACTGAACTCACAGTAGTCTCAGTAATGCCTGCCTTTTCCCTGGGCTCACCCTGCACTGATCAAAGTCCCTGGAAAGCCCCTGACATTGGCTGCAGCTCTACTTCTATCCTCTAGGGGGAAACATAGAGACACATAGGAAATAACCCCAGGAACCTGGCTTTGGTTAATAAGATGGAGAAGGAGCTTGATTTTCATCCCCTGCATAGATAAGCTTTTCTTGGGCCCTCCCTCTTGACTGCTCTGACCCACCTGTTACTTCTAGAAACCATTAACAAAAAGGGACTATGCAGCAACCATGAGAACCTTAGAGGGCCACATGGCAGGTTGATAAGCCTCTCAAGATATTCTCATCAGAAATTTCTAGCTGGGCAGGTGACGGCATGTTGCCACATCACAATCCTGTATTTTCCTTAGGAAACTTCTATCATCTGCTTGAGTGACCTTGATCCTTTTATTTTTTTCATCTTGGATAGGATAACTTTGACAGATCAGAATGTTTTCTTTGCCACACCATTGGAATACAAGAATCTGGAGCAAGTGTATCATCACAAAGAACCATTTATGTTATCTGGTCCCCTGAACACCTTCTCTGTATCGTATGAACATTAGTAATCCTGTACCCATCGATGTAAAAAGTACATTCTCCCTGTCGCCTTTTTCCCAATTCTGGAGATTCCCACGTTATGCTACTTCTCACCTCCTAATGGATCCTATGCAGCGTTTTCACTTTGCACTTTGATTATCATGTGCAGAGCAAGGTGCAAAACTGTCTCTCTCCAAAGGATTTGAGTCCTTTCTCTCAGACGTATGACGTCAGTTCTGCTCAGATGAACTCATTGCATTGCTTCCAGGCTTGAAAGTTTCTTATTTTGACAGGGTCTGGGAGCACCTCCTCCCTCAGGAATTTCTGTGCTGCTCTCTTTCCTATGCCTGGAATCTTCCATGGGCAAATCTGGTGACCACAGGAAAGCTTCTCAGGAAGAAATCAGAGGTTGTTCCACATTCAGAAGCAGAAAGACAGGACCAATAAAAGATATGAAACTCTTTGGAGGAACAGGAATCCCATAGGCACCTGATCTTTCCTCACAGTCCTTTCTTCCTGGTACACACAGGACACCTCCCACATCACACCCAGCAACTGCAGGTCCTACTGAGACTTCTGGCTTTGAATCTTTGTCCCTGGAAGCAAAGTCCAGTCTGGTGACAACCGCAGATAGAAGATAGTTTCCCTCTGCAGGTGTCACCCACCTTGAAACCTCTCATCCCCAGAGTCATCTCTGTCACCTTCCTGTTGGGAGGGAATAGAACTTTCTTAGAGCATTTGAGAACATGAAGAAGACTGATTCCAACCTAGGTTTCTGTGTCACGAACAGAAACAATCCCCGTATTTTGAGGACACCTGGGGCTCTCTGTGCTGTGCTGTCAGACCCCAGACCAAAAGACAACACTGCTGAGATCAGTGCTGGCATGAGTGGGTCCACCTCTGAGGGGTAAAGGTACCCCCATCAGTCTTGCTATTGCAAGTGTTCTCTACAGACCAGTAGGATCTCCTTCTCCTGAGACCTTGTGAGATGCAGAATTTCTGACCCACTGCCTCCCCTTTCAGAATCTGCAATTTAACAGAATATGGAGACTTTCCCTGTGGGGGAAAAGTCTTTCAATCCATAAACATAGATGATTTTTCTACTTATTTTTTAGTTTTTAATTGTTTTCCAGATAATCTGGTAATTTTAGTACATACATCTTCCACATACTTGGATCATTTTTCTGTAAGTATTTCATCCTTCCTGGTACTATTTGAAGTGAAACTGTTTTCTTAAATCCATTTTGGGTTTGTTTATTATTGTTGCAAACAAATGGGAATGATGCCGACCATTTGTTTTGTATTTTCCAACTTGACTGAATGTACTAGTTTTCACAGATTTTTCTGTGTAGAGGGCAGAATCTCCAATGTTTTCTACATATAAGGTGAATTTGTCTGTTAAAGAGATAAATTTTCTTCTTTTTCTTACCAATTTGAATACCAAATATGTCTTCTCCTCGACAAATTGTTCGATCCAGGCATTCCAGTGTTATGTTGACAGGTGGGAAAAAAAGTTACTCTCACCTTGTTCTATATTTTATTAACATTTTGGCATTTCTCCATGGAATATTGGGTTAACTATGGGTTTTCCTTTGTGGTCTTTACGGTCTTGAGTAGTTTCCTTCTATTCTTGGAGTTGCTGTCTTTTGTTAAAATCATTAAAACATCTCTGTAGAAAATTATTTCAGCATGTTATTCAGCTTGCAGGCCAGAAAGTATGTCCTCTTCAAACTCTCAAAATATTAAAAAAAAAAAAAACTCCTTTAAGTACAAGGTCACAACAACCAGGTTGGGCTATCTTTGTGGAATAATAAAATATATAATACCATATAAATGCCTTCTTGCTAACTATATAATTTCCTTGGCCCCAGAGTAGTGTAAAAGATATAAGCCTGCCTTCCCTAAAATACAGAAACACTTATATGAGGAGTGAAGCATGGTTTTGTGAAGTGAAATACATTCTACAATCAAGAAATTTCATGAAAGTGGAAAATTTCACCTAATGATTAGGCTATAGGACAAAGGATCTGAGAAGGGGTTCTCTGTGCTGATAGTACTGAGATATCCATGAGAACATTCAGGTCTCACTCTTGGATAAGCTGGGATCAGAGAAGTTGTCCAGGGCTCTCTTTACACATTGTCACCTCAACAAAGGCAATCATTTTTCTGCAGAGATCAGGATCATACTCAGGTGACCTTTAGAAACTTAAATATGGACAGTGAGTGGCTGATATTTCTGGAGGTACATAGTGGCCTCGGTCCAAAGCCCACTCTTTGTCTGTTACATTCTCTGTTGCCCACAGAACTTGTGAGTGTGCTAACTTTCCAGTCAATAGCACCTGTCACACAGCATAAGGACATTGTGGTGCTGGTTGTGATACAAGTGTGACCTCCTTCACACAGTGGATGTACAACAGGCAGAGCCTGAAGCTGTTTTAGAAAATGAAGCTCTCCTGTGGCTACAGAACTTTCACCATGGACTTTGTCAGGGCAAAGGATGTGGGAATTCTCAGTGTGATGTCATGAAAACCATAGTTTCTTTGAAAGTGTGAGACCCTCAATATGGGTGTAAAATACAAGTGACCCTTTTTTTCCTCACGTGTTATTAAACTCTGAATAAATCTTTGGCATTTTTCAAATAGATATGCTGTGAAAGTGGAGAATTGTTAGAGGACTTGCACTGAGACATCAATGATCAATAATAAAAGCTGACATGGTCACTTTTGTTGACTTAAGGTTGCATTTTACACCAGATCCCACCATTGGCTGGTCTCAGATGCACCATCTCCACAGTGACGTTGACAGAGTGTCCCTCAAATACAGGCAATTGCCATGTGGTTACCATTGAGAGCAAGTGATAGATTTGTAAAAACTCAATTTCTGTCCTTGTTCCAGGGGTCACGTGGAGGGCACCTGGACAATGTTGTGGATGGCAAGAAACAGCTAAAAGACACCTATGTGGGTAGTAACTCTGATCCCTTTCTCTCTATTTGACTTCTTTCTATAAATTTGAATGTCTTCTTGAGTATCTTAGTTTCATGAAAGCAGTCTCATTTGCATAAGTTTATCATAACTCTGTTATTAATCGAATATAATTAGTATTATCGGTAATACAAACATGGTTTTGGATCAAATGTCCTTCTTCTGACTGGTGCCCACACAGTTGGAAATAACCACAGTCTTTATGAAGCTAAGTTTGACTTGATGGTTATTTTGGTATCTCTTTGTGAAGAGGGAATCACACAAATCTAGGAAGATGGTTGGTAATGTGTAAAGGTTAAGCCTACTAGTTAGAGTACCTAATAACTTCAAGAAGCTGTTAAAACTCCCATCTTAGGTTTTATTTTATTTTTTTAAAGTGTGTCACTGCAAACTGTATGGTGAATGTCAGTTTTTGTTCACGTCAGTAACTAATCAGTGCAATGCAAATTATAGCAGCCGTGTCATAGGTTATAGAATACCTTTATTTGATTGATATGATGTTTGAGTCAAAAAAATGAAAGGTGACTGCAGAGAGAGATAAAAGCACAGCCCCTGGAAGATGCAAACCTGGCTCAGTTCAAGGACTCTCAGCAAGTCTGCACTTGCGCCTACATTGCTCGGAACTGACAACTCTTGTTTTTTCACATTTTTTATTGTCCTTCAAGTACAATTTCTCCATCCCCCCAGTTACTCCCCCCAACTCCAGTCATCTCTACTTCCCACCCTTGATCCTACCCTTTGAATTTCTCCATGTGTCCTTTACATTTGTTCCTGAAAACTTCCCTCTTCTCCCTCCATTATTGCAGGAGTTGATGGACGTGCAAACTGAGTCTTCACTGAAAGTGATTTGGCTGTGGTTCTCTCCACTGTGAAGAAGGCATTTTTGTTATGACTTAGAGGCCTTGAAGTTTCCACAGTTGGAAACCTTTAGACGGGTTCTTTCTGATTATAGGCATCTGTTTTTTCAGATAATTCCTATAGAACTATGATTACAGTATGAAATTCCTCATTTTTTATCTGGTCTTTTGAAATGTATACAAGTCTATTTGAATACTTTTAGCAGTATTAGGCACCAAAGAATATCTGTCTCAAATACCTGGACCCATCACTTTGAATTTTAATCTTCATGGTGTACCACTGCCCCTTCTCGGAGGAAGAACAGAAACCTACCTTGGTTGGGGACCTTTTGATACAAAAAGTACCAACCTCCAGTCAGGATTGTATTCAAAGTTTTGCTTTTCTTTTGTATAAAGTCAATTAGCAAACAAAGATTCCCATGGATCCTTCTGTTGTAAAATCTCTTCTGCCTTTTAATCAGGGGTGTTGAGTTCTGTCTCACTGCCTTAATGCATGGTCTTTAATATAGTATTAGTTTCATTTTTAAACTTGTTTGATGCATGTTTTATTTTAATATAACTTCTGAGTAAGTAGCTAATCATGTGATTTTACTTGAAGTATTGATCCTTAGCATATTTTCAATCTTCCAATTTTTCCTTACCTTGTATATTTAAAAAAAAGAAAGGTTTCTCTTTTAGTTGATATTTACAGCAGGAAATGACCTGACTTCCCAGATCCTCCTAGGGCCCCAGGTTGGCTCAATGCAGCCTTGCCTCAGAATCCATGAAGATGTGCCAGCATGAAAGGGAACAATTCCATAGCGCCCTTACCATCAACGGTATTGGCATTCCACATACATTTCCCCTGCACCTTCAAGATCACAGAGATTTTCAAAGACATTCTGCCATTAACTTCAACTGTGTTAGTGAGTATGCAGGTCTCTCTTACATCAGCCACCCACAGGCATGTACTGAATGAGCTTCTTTCAAGCCCTCTTTGGTGTGCAACTCAGGGGAGACATCACTGTCCTCATTTTTTGTTTTCTTTGTTGTTTTTACAAATTTCACATGTCTGTCCTTAAAGAGCCTGCAACCAAAATTGAGAAATGGGAAATAAATCTTTTTTCTCATTCTATTTCCTTTCTTGGTGCTGGTGGCCTTTGGTATACTTGAGAGATCCTTGGGGACCTGTCCAGAACTGAATTGTGTATAAGCAGAGGTAAAGACAAAGTAAAGTCATCTCTTTGACATTACAGTCTGCTCAGAGTCAGCATGAGATATTATAAAATCAGGGATGTGTTAGGGTACTAAGCATTTTAAGGTTTCAGGGGGTCCTAAAGGTGCCTGCCATCCAGGAGGATTTGTTTGGGAGGCTCAGAATGAAGCTGAATGAGTGAGAGACTGATCTACCCGTTGAGGGAGGGACACTGGAATTCATGCAGTGAAGGAGAGATGCCTTTCTTTAAGACTAGAATGGGCATGATGGTAAGACACAGAGTTGGGAGAAATGATAAAATTTTGAAGATTCAGATTATTTTCCTGACATTGGGATCAGTGGGAGCACCAGATGAAGAAGCTGGCAGGGATTCTGACACACGGTGTATGGGAAAGAAAATGAAGAGAGGGCAAAGACAGATTTAAGTTTGGTAATTTCCACAAATTAGGTTATGGGAAAATTGGGAGCAATCTCTCAATTGGTGCAGTGTTTTATGTGATTAAAATATTTCCATACTGGGTAGACATGATGGCTATACAACATGTCACTACAGTAAATGATACTGAATTGTTCACTTTATAATGATTAAATTTATTGTGTAAATTTTTCCTCATAAAATATTTATGGTGAATTAAAGGAGCCAGATTAAAAAGAAACATACTACATGATTTTATTTATATAAAAATTCATAAAATGCAAACTCATCTATGGAGAGAGAAAGAAAATACATAATTGTCTGGAAACTCTTGGGGCTGAGTGGGGAGAAGCAGAAGAGATTCCGAAGGCATGTGAGAAACTTGTGGATGAAATGGATTCACAAGGAGTGTGCACACATGCCCACACTCATCAGATTGTACACTTCCATATGTGTGGTTTATTGTCTGTCACACATCAGTCAAGCTGTAGTCTATGCTTAAAGTCATGAATTGCTTGTGTGATCAGGAGGAGAATGTATTGTTTTCCTATTACTGCTGTTCTCAAGTGGGTAGACCTGAAATGGGTACCCACAGGAGTATAATAATGATAATACTGGCCACTTTTCAGCAGTCACTGTGTACAAGGTACGTCAATTATGTATTAACTCTCCTAACCACCAAAATTCAGTACAATCCATTACTTCACTAAATGTCCCTGTGTCCTGTCCTTTGTACAGAGTGTCCTCTGCCTGGACCTCTCATTCCTGGCACTCATGAGCTTTATGGTTGACTGGGCTCATTCCCTATTTGATATTTCACTTTAAAAAACTTTAACTCATCCTTCATTTTAGAATTCCAGTTATGTGAGGTCATAATGCTCCATATTTTACCCTTTTAGTCATTATCACACTTATAGTTTTTTACCCATTTATCAAAGAACACCAGCCTTGTGCTGATGATCTAGTTGATTCTTTTCTAATCACTGGAAAGAAAACAGACATAATCTTAGTGTTCATGGATGTGACTTGCTGGTAGGTGGGTAACAGTATAATGCAAACAACAGTAACAATAATAATGTATGATAGTAATACAGGACTCAAGAGTTGGAAAATTTTAGTTTAGGGTAAATAGTTAACAAGCTTAGTAGGCAATGCATATGTTAAAGTCATTGTTTCAGAAACTGCAGATAAGGCCCATCTTGGCCTGGGAGAGACAGCAGACCTCCTGAGGTACTGCTAAAGATCACCTCCTAGGGATAAGTGGGGGCATCCCAGCCATTGTGTTCCAGGGAGAGACTGGAAAGGACCCACCCCTGTGAACAGCTCACTGGCCCATGAGAGAATACTGCAGTTTTAATCTAATTTTCCCTGAATTTCAACCCCTTTCCATACTTTGTTCTCTGTTATAAAAAGGTGGGCTTAGAAGGAAATGTAAGATGGTCTGTTAGGGTATGAACCCACCAACTTTTCAGATCACCGGCCATCTGAATAAAGGGCCCATAAAGATTCAATCCTGTCTCTGCTGATTGTGTTTGGTACGTGACAGGCACCGTGAAAGCCGGTTTTTCCAGTTTCAGTATCTTTCAAAGAGCCTTCTGCCTCTTTTGGTTCTTCCTGATTCTTACTCAGGTATGGTTAGCTTTCTGCCCACCAAGCCAAGTTTGTAGGGGACTTCTCCATTTTGGGGGACCTCTAGCTTAACACCCCATTCAGTTTATGGTATGAGTTCATTACGCATTTACAAAATCAACAAATGAACAAGTAATGAACAATCAAAATATCTTCTGAACATCCATGCACAATAGTTCTTATTGACTAAGAAAATACAGCGATTCTGTAATCAGGGAAGACACCAGTGTTTGGGCTGCCTGTCACTACCAAATCCAATGAGCAATGGCAGTGATTGAATTTTATGAGTGCTTTATTCAGATGGCTGATGATCTGAGAAGATGGTGGGTTCATACCCTAACAGATTGTCTTGCCTTCTCTTTCTAGGCCAGACTTTTTATACCAGAAATAAACAAGGTTCAGTGAGGGCTTTGACATTCAGGGAGGATTAGGTTAGAGCAGCTGCAACATTCAGGCCTGGGCAGTTAGCTGTTCCCAGGGGCGGGTGGTTGTCTGTCTGTCCCTGGAACACAAAGTTCCAGATTCCTCCTACTTGTCCCCAGGTAGTAATCTTTAGCAGTACCCCAGGAGGTTGGCTCTTTTCCCATGATCCAAGTCTGGCCTTATCTGTAGTTTCTGAAACAAAAGCTTTAACATGCACATTACCCACTAGACCTACAAATTTTTCCTTAAGCTAAAAGTTTCCACGTCTTTAGTCCCCTATCAACTCCACAAAGTTACCATGACTGCAGGGGCCCTTATAAACCCATTGTTGTTTTTGTGACCTCAGGACCTCTGTTGAGAATTCATGCTGTAGGCAATTTTGGAACTAAATTAAGTTAAACATAAAATTACTTGAATGATACTGGAACAGAACAAAAGATCTTATTCAGCATTAAGTACTGATAAGATAAAGACTAAACTGAGGCACAAGTCGAGGTCACAGGACTAGGTCTTCCTGAATAGCTCTGGATAATATCATAGTGATAGGGGATTCAAGAACTGGAAAATTTTAGTTTAAGGTAAAAAGTTATAAGCCTAGCAAGTAAGGTATATGTTAATGATTTTGTTTCAGATACTACAGATAAGGCCTATCCTGACTCCTGGAAGAACAGCTGACCTCCTGGGGCACTGCTAAAGATTGTCACCTGGGGACAAGTGGAGGAATCTGGACCTTTGTGTTCCAGGGAGAGACAGACAACCACCAGCCCCTGGGAACAGCTAACTGCCCAGGCCTGAATGTTGCAGCTGCTCTAACCTAATCCTCCCTGAATGTCAAAGCCCTCACTGAACCTTGTTTATTCCCTGGTATAAAAAGTCTGGCCTAGAAAGAGAAGGCAAGATGGTCTGTTAGAGTATGAACCTGCCATATTCTCAGATCGCAGGCCATCTGAGTGAAGTGCCCATCACAATTCAATAGCTGTCATTGCTTATTTGGTTGTGTAGTGACAGGCAGCCAAAATTCTGTTGGCCTTCCTGGTTTCAACAGGATTCCAAATTCTTCCTTAACAGCTGTGCATAATATCATAGCACACACTGAGTCACTTTCCAGGAATTAAGATGGCCACAAAGGGAAGCTGTGAACACCAGAGCACAGATTTTTTTATTTGTAGATTTAAGTGTATCTTTTAAGTTTCCTATAATAAGTCAAAAGTTGGTGCACTTAGTTTGATGAGCTATGTTTCAATATTTTATCTTGTTTGGTAATAATTCAGGGACTCAATGACTTTAATCAAACAACTAGGTGTAGTAGAATTAAGCTTTCAGTTAGTCTTGTTAAACCAGCTTAAGGGTCATGGCTCTGCTGTGAAAGGAAGCACATCTGACACCCCTGATGTCCTTTTTAGAATATTGATTCTGATATTTTTATTGGGAAACAGAAGACTCAGAAAAAATAAAATAAACTTTGAACTCCCCTCTTAACTGCCTATCAAGTATTTAGATGGAGGACCAGTTGAAGGAGGAACATTGACATGCAAATGTCAAGCCAATATTTAATTACCATTCCTTTGCTTTGGAATTTCCATGCAAATGTTTTTCATTGTTGTTTTCTTTTTTTTTTCATTTTCTTTTTTTCATTTTGAAGCTGATAGGGGACTCAAGACTTAGAAAATTTTAGCTTAACGTAAAAAGTTATAAGCCTAGCAAGTAATGTGTATGCTAAAGATTTTGTTTCAGAAACTACAGATAAGGCCTGTCCTGGCTCCTGGGAAACCAGCCCACCTCCTGAGGAACTGCTACAGATTGCCACCTGGGGACAAGTTGGAGGCATCCAGGCCTTTGTGTTCCAGGGAGAGACAGACGCCCACCCTCCCCTGGGAATAGCTAACTGCCCAGGACAGGAATGTTTTGGTTTCTGAACCTCAAAACCCTCACCACAACTTGTTTGTCACCCCCACCTCCCTCCCCTTATGAAAGGTCTGGCCTGGAAAGAAAAGTCAAGATGATCTGTTGGGTATGAACCCACCATGTTCTCAGATCACTGGGCATCTGAATAAAGCTCCCCTAAAAGATTCAATCACTGTCATTTCTGACTGGGTTTGGTAGTGACAGGCAGCCCAAATGCCATTGACTTTTCTGGTCACAAAGCCCTTTCACAATGCTTTTTGTTCTTTATCTTCAGAATAGCATATAAGTCTTAACTATCTAATACTTTGGGTTTCTATATTTTTCACTTCAGAATATTCATTGTATAATACACTTTGTATATTGTCTTCCGTTAATTCATCTCTGCTTAATCTGATTAATCGCCAAAATAGAGGAATTGAAATGATGAGAGAAATAACATCTTTGTTCCCACAGCTAGCTGTCATGATCTCTAGTTGAAGAATAAATGTGAACCTGACTGTTGTGACTCAGTTGGTTGGGCATTGTCCCACTGAGCAAAAAAAATGTCCCTGGTTTGACTAGAGGTCAGGGCACATGCCTGTGTTGTGGGTTTGGTCCCATGTCAGGGTCCACACAAGATGCAACCCATCCATGTTTCTCTCCCACATCAGTGTTTCTCTCCCTTCCTTTCTCCATCACTTCACCTGTGTATCAGTCAATCAGTCAGTCAATCTTTCAATTAAAAAATATAAGGTAAAAGAAAATAACCTGGTACCTGTGAGTAAAAAAGTAGAACCTTCTCAGGAAAACAGGTTGCAAGAGCTATCCTGCTCAACATAACAGAAGGATGTAACCTGCTAATCATGTGGTGGATAGATCTATTTTCTGCTCTTAAATTAACATCACCAACACAGCCCCAAAACTGGTGGCAGAACTTTGTGTTGTCAGAAAGCAGGAAGACCTCTGACTCCAATAACCAGTTAGCCCCAAACAGAAATGATGCCAGGGAAGAAATAAGTGAGATTTAAAGGATCATTAAAAATTTACATAACTCCTGAGAAATTCTCATATCCCATGTCTTCGAGCCCCAATCATGTTTTTTTTTCCACTTCATTCTGTTAAATGACCTTAAATGTAAATCAATGGGCAGTTCTCCTTTTAGAGCTTTAGCTGCCCGTTATTTGAAACTTCCTCTGAGATACTCGCATACATTTTTTTCCCCATTCACTGCTACCTATAACCCTGTGTGTGTGTGTGTGTGTGTGTGTGTGTGTGTGTGACTTTTTAGGCATCAGGCACATAGCCAAACTTCAGGGTAGACAACAGTGTGTATAGGTTTACAAGTCTGTGCTTTCATTCCTCCTGGGAAGGGGCACACTGCCTCAGGCCTTGCTCTGTGAAAACAGAGAAAAGAAAAAAGTAAATGTGGCTTTTTAAAGTGTGGCTTCTCAGGGAGAGAGGTGAGTTAACATACAATCCTCCCAAATTCCCTGAGCACATGATACAGGCAGATTGCATACTTTCAGTCAATCCTAGCCTCACAGCAACCACGTTTTTTCCTATGAGATAAAGGGTTTTTATCACCCATCAACAATCAATTGTCCAATGTCATGTCCTACAATTCCATGTAGTTTTGATAGTAAGTACCCAGAGTGCTTGCTAATCAACTACAAATTTGGGAACTGTTATTACCTGCCCTTAGGTATTATAAATCTCTAGAAAAACACGCAGAATGCAGAAAAGGCTTTATTTCCTATTACTAGTTTATTATAAAGACATGACTCAGGATCAGCAATGTGGAAGAGACACTGGGCTAGTTAGGCATTGGGTGATAGTAATGGAGCTTCCATATGTTCCCTGGGTCTCCACACTCTGAGAAGCTCTGCGATCCTTATATTTAGGTGTGTTTTTTTGGAAGTTTCTTTTTTTTTCTGGTATGACTGACTAAATAGTTCACCATTATTAATTATCTGTAGCTCTTCTCCCTTTCAAAGATTTTGGAGAATTGGAGTATATGGATAAAAAATACATATATTAAATCTGAAAACCTCTGTGAAGGCCTGTGCAATGAACCTTATGAACACCGACAACTAAAGTAACTACATAGAATGGTTGGAAATTAAAACTTAGTAACTGAAAGTGAATCATGGCAGGTAGTAATGTTTTAGTCTGAGTTCTTTTATGAAAAACATCAGGCTTTGTTTCTTCTAGTGTCTTGCATCTTTGATAATAGAACCTTAAAATGTCAGAATGACATGTTTCTCTAGAACCCTCACTGCACCAGAGAAGAAAATAAATAAATTTTCATTGATGTTGTTATCATATTAATCAACTGCTAACTATCCTCTACCCATAAGTTGTAAAAAAACTTATGTCTATTGTTTTAATTTTCATCCAATCCAAGAAATTTCATCTGTTTTGCATCTCCCAATTCTCCTATCCAGCACCAGAAGTTTTTATGCAACCTCCATAATTTTTCCTTTGATTCTAATCATAAAATAAGGTGCAAACTGCCATTCTCTGGAATACTTTTTTGGTTTGTTGAAAT
Organism: Tonatia bakeri; assembly: GCA_004024845.1. Lineage (NCBI taxonomy): Eukaryota > Metazoa > Chordata > Mammalia > Chiroptera > Phyllostomidae > Tonatia > Tonatia bakeri. The sequence goes on along the minus strand of PVIA01015900.1, from coordinate 6,423 downwards.
ATTGTTTCCCATTTGAAATTAACTTCTACATTTTCTGTACATGTTTACACATTCGTAACTTTGACATTTACATGGCACAGTGTGGCAGGATTCCAGAGAAGCTCAGGCAGGACCATCTTGTTAAGTACCAGTAGGTCACCCATTGTGATTTACCATACTGCTAGTGTATCAAGTGAGCTTGCTTTACATTTTTCTCAGAATAATGGACCTCCCTGTTTTAAGGTAAAAGGCTAGAATTTATTTGAGCTACTGTTTTAAGTTCTCAAAGTGAACCGAAAGGTAAAGATTTGAGAAAAACCAGTTGACTAACCACAAGGAAACCCTCCCCCACCCTCCCACCTCCCACACAAAGGATGCCTGGATTTTAACCTTTGGTTTCCATTGGAATTGCTCTTTGAGAGTCTGAACAAAACATAGTGCTGGACAAATGAGAGACTGGATTTGTTCAGCTTTAAAGACCAAAGACACTTCCTCCATCAAGGTCCAATCTCAGGTATTCTTAAGTGACTAAGAATCTCTGTGCAGGTGTCTGAGAGATTTCGAAAAATATGCAGGAACTCACAGAGAATTCCAACTCAACTGTAATTAAGTAATTGATGTGTAAAAGGATGCTCACATAAAGGTTGCTTACCTAGTACCTGGGAGGAAAACTGAGACACATGATAGAGTTTGATGTAACTCAGGAAGTGACACCTTGGAGCTCGAACCCATAAACAGTCCACCTAAAGTTGCTATGCAAAATGCCGAGAAATTTACTCACACTCTGCAAATATTCAAAGAAAAGTAAAATTGGTGTAAAAAACCATGACTCCAAGGCTGAATGAAAGCTCTCAGTCCCAGCCACCTGATTACTTCTCTGGTGGATAGAGAATAAATAAGAAGACTTTACTTGCAAATACTTACAGAAATGGAAAGATTTTAATATAAGTGGTACCAGTTTATTATGGTCAAAATAGAACTCTTTCACGATCACATTAATTTCTGGATGCAACATTTTAAAAGAAGACAGCTCCAAAATTTAACTGAATGAATGGCAAGCATATCTCTTTTGGAAATTAAAAAGTTCTAGGAGAAGCACAGATATAACCTCTCTTTAAAAAATAGTAAAATCGATTTGAGGACTGTCTCTGAACTAAAAATGTCTTCTGTAGCTAACAAATACCAGCACCTCATTCCTCCTCCTTTTGCATTTCCTTAACTATCTTCTTTGACTTTTGAGAGATTTTTTTTTTTTTTTGGTCTGGAATTGTCCTCTTTCTTCTTTTATCCCTTTTTATTTCTTTTATATCTCCTCACCACAGACTCCCTAATAATCTTTGATGAAATGATGAGAATAGAAACTTAGAAAAAAACAACACATGAATTCTAGCAACCTCCTTCAGAAAAAAAAAGCCAGTGTTAAGCAGAGGAGAATGAGAGAATATATATATTATATATATAGGAATAGAAATTTATATATATATTTTCATATATATATATATATATATATATATATATATATATATATATATATATTCCTAAAACTAAAAGAGGATATAAAATTTCAAAGATTTTCTCCAGGACATGGATGGCTTTGCAAAAAAAATTAAATTAACTGTTGGGATATAAGATCATGGTTATTCTGATCTACTCCACCGAATGTACCTACTGGTTCCTGGAAGTAAAGCAACAGGTTTACCAAATAAGTTTCACTGGGAAACTTCTCTAGAGAAGCCTATTCACTTTAATGGGGTTATAGAAAACTGAAAGAAGGTTTAGAAGCAGAAAAAAAAAATACAAAAGCAAGCCTATGGTTGCTCAGAGAATTATAAGGGTGTTTCCTTTTCTCCTTACTAATAGTGAAAAAGAAATGAAAATTACTACAATGTGGAGATTCCTAAGGCCCTTGTAGGTACTAGGGCTAGTTTATGTGTTCTTCCCAACACCCAATTAAGAGTGAAGCTTCAGTGCAAGTGACAGGGACATCTAATCAACTAATGAATGTTCTTAAGTCACAACCTGTTTCCTTCTAACTATAAAATGTCATGAGGTAACATAGGGTTTTACTGGTCTAGTCAGGCTCAGTTTACCTGAAAGGGAGAATTTTTTTTTTTTGTTAAGAGAATTGCTTTTAATCTCCGTATCAATACAGGGAGAATAAACGCCTTTAAAACATTGAGTCTCTCAATTAAGAAATATATTTTTGTGCTTATTTAGTATTTCTTTAATTTCTCAAAATAGTTTATATTTTTCAATATGTTTTTTTATTTTAATTATTTTTCAAGTACAGTTTTCTCCCTTTTACTCTCATTCCAACTCGCCCACCCATCCCGACCTACTTTCCTCCCATTACCACCCTCCCCATAATTTTTGTCCGTGTGTCATTTAACTTTGTTCCTGTAAACCCTTTCTCTTTTCCCCTGAAACTTCCTCTTCTCTCTCCTCTGGTCACTTTCTGCCTGTCCTCTATTACAGTGTCTTTGACTATATTTTGCTTGTTTTCTTGTTCTGCCATTCAGGTTCCTGTTAAAGGTGAGATCATATGGTATTTGTCTTTCACTGCCTGGCTTATTTTGCTTAGCATAATGCTTTCCAGTTGCATCCATGATGTTGCAAAGGGTAGGAGCTCCTTCTTTCTTTCTGCTGCATAGAATTCCATTGTGTAAATGTACCACTGTTTTTTGATCCATTCATTTACTGATGGACATCTAGGTTGCTTCCAGCACTTAGCTATTGTAAAGTGTGCCACTATGAACATTGGAGTGAAAAGGTTCTTTTCTTTTAGAGTTTTAGGATTCTTAGGATATAGTCCCAGCAGTGGAATTGCTGAGTCAAAAGACAGATCCATTTTAAATTTTCTGAGGAAGTTCCATACTATTTTCCACAGTGGTTTTACCAGTCTGCAGTCCCACCAACAGTGCACTAGGGTCCCCTTTTCTCCACAACCTCTCCAAACCTTGATGTTTGTTATTTTGTTTATGATGGCCATTCTGACTGGTGTGAAGTGGTACCTCATTGTGGTTTTAATCTGCATCTCTCTGATAGCTAGCGATATTGAACTTCATTTCATGTGTCTCTGGATCCTCTGTATGTCCTCCTTGGAGAAGTGTCTGTTCAGGTCCTTTGCCCATTTTTTAATTGGGTTGCTTGTCTTCTTAGAGTGGAGTCATATAAGTTCTTTATATATTTTGGAGATTAAGCCCTTGTCTGAGGTATCATTGGCAAATATGTTTTCCCGTACAGTTCTCCTTTTATTCTGATACTGTTTTCTTTAGCTGTGCAGAAGCTTTTTATTTTGATGAGGTCTCATTTGTTTATTCTTTCCTTTATGTCCCTTGCTCTAGGGGACATGTCAGTAAAAAAGTTTTTGTTTGAAATATCTGAGATTTTCCTCCCTATGTTCTCCTCTACTACTTTAATGGTGTCATGGTTTATATTTAAGTATTTTATCCACCTTGGATTTATTTTTGTATAAGGTGTAAGTTGGTGTTCTAGTTTCATTTTTTTTCATGTTGCTGTCCATTTTGATTACCATGGCCTTGTAGTATAGTTTAATGTCAGGTATTGTTATCCCTCCTACTTTAATCTTCTTTCTTAAAATTACAGCTGCTATTCAGGGTCATTTATGGATCCATATAAATTTTTGAAGTGTTTGTTCTATGTCTTTGAAATAAGTCATTGGTACTTTAATAGGTATTGCATTGAATGTGTAAATTGCTTTGAGTAGTATGGACGTTTTAATGATATTAATTCTTCCAATCCATAAGCACAGTATATGTTTCCATTTGCTTGTGTCTTCCTTGATTTCTTTCCTCAGTGTTATGTAGTTTTCTGAATACAGGTCTTTTACCTCTTTGGTTAGGTTTATTCCTAGGTATTTTATTTTCCTTTTCGCTATTTCAAATGGGATTTTTCCCTTGATTTCTGCTTCTGCTGTTTCATTGGTGGTTTACAGAAATGCCTTTGATTTCTGGATTTTGACTTTGTATCCCACTGTTTTGCCAAATTTGTTTATTAGATCAAGCAGTTTTTTGGTAGAGTCTATAGGATTTTCTATGTACACTATCATGTAATCTGCAAACAATGACAATTTTGTTTCCTCCTTTCCGATTTGGATGCCTTTTATTTCCTTTTCTTGTCTGATCGCTGTGGCTAGAACTTCCAATACTATGTTGAATAAAAGTGGTTAAAGTGGACAACCTTGTCTTGTTCCTGTTCTTAGTGGAAAAGATTTTAGTTTCTGTCCATTGAACATGATGTTGGCTGTAGGTTTCTCATATATGGCCTTCATTATGTTGAGGAATGTTCCTTCTATTCCCACTCTGCGGAGTGTTTTTTATCATAAATGGGTGCTGTATCTTATCAAATGCTTTTTCTGCAACTATTGATATGATCATGTGATTTTTGTCATTGCTTTTGTTTATGTGATGCATTACATTTACTGATTTGTGAATACTGAACCATCTTTGCATCCCTGGGATGAATCCCACTTGGTCATGGTGGATGATCTTTTTAATGTATTGTTGGATGTGGTTTGCCAATATTTTGTTGAGGATTTTAGCGTCAATGTTCATCAGAGATATTTGCCTGAATTTCTCTTTCTTCGTTGTGTCTTTATCTAGTTTTGGAATCAGGATGATGTTGGCCGCATAAAAAGAGTTTGGGAGTCTTCCACCATTTTGAATTTTTTGGAATAGTCTGTGCAGGATTGGGGTTAGCTCTTCCTTAAATGCTTTGTAGAATTCTTCTGTGAAACCATCTGGTCCAGGGCTTTTGTGTGTTGGGAGTTTTTTGATTACTACTTCAATTTCTTTTTCTGTTATTGGTCTGTTCAGGTATTCTGCTTCTTTTTCATTGAGTTTTGGAAGATTATATTTTTCTAGAAATTTGTCCATTTCATCTAGGTTTTCAAATTCTTGGCATACAGTTCTTCATAGTAATTTCTTACAATCCTTTGTATTTCTGTGGTATCAGTTGTAATCTCTCCTCTTTCATTTCTGATTGTGTTTATTTGGGTCTTGTCTCTTATTTCTTAATGAGTCTGCCTAAAGGATTGTCAATTTTGTTTATCTTTTTGAAGAACCAGGTCCTGGATTCATTGATCCTTATAATTGTGCTTTTAGTCTCTATGTCATTTAATTCTGCTCTGATCTTGGTTATTTCCTTCCTTCTACTTGCTCTGGGCTGTCTTTGTTGTTGTTCCTCTAGTTCTTGTAGATGTAGGGTTAGGTTGTTTGTTTGAAATATTTCTATCCTTTTTAGGTATGCCTGTATCACTATTAACTTCCCTCTCAGGACTGCCTTCACTGTGTCCCATAAGTTTTGGGTTGTTGTGAGTTCCTTTTCATTTGTTTCCAGAAACCTTTTGATTTCTTCCCTAATTTCATCCTTGACCCATTCATTGTTTAATAGCATGGTATTTAATCTCCATGATTTTGAGTGTTTTGGGTTTTTTTCCTTGGGGTTGGTTTCTAGTTTCAGTCCCTTGTGATCTGAGAAAATGCTTGGTATGATTTCGATTTTCTTGACCTTGTTGAGGCTTGGTTTGTGTCCTCTCATGTGGTCTATCTTTGAAAATGTTCCATGTACATTTGAAAAGAATGTGTATTTAGCTTCTTTGGGATGTGGGGGTTCTGTATTTATCAGTTAAGGCCATTTCATCTAGGGTATTGTTCAATGCCATGATATCTTTGCTGATATTTTGTTTGGAAGATCTGTCCATTTTTCACAGTGGGGTGTTAAAATCCCTCACTATAATTGTGTTGCTGTCAATATCTTTCTTGAAGTCCTCTAAGATTTTCTTTATGTATTTGGGTGCTGCTATTTTGGGTGCATAGATATGTACAATGTTTATGTCTTCTTAGTGGATTCTTCCCTCGAGTATTTTGAAGTGACCTTCTGGGTCTCTCTTTATGGTCCTTTTTTGGAAGTCTATTTTGTCTGAAATGAGTATTGCTACCCCAGCTTTTTTCCCCTGTCCATTTGCTTGGAAAATTTGTTTCCAGCCCTTCACTTTCAGCCTATGCAAGTCTTTTATCCTAAGAAATTCTTTTTGAAACAAAGGGCACTCACACAATTTTTTTTTCTTCCTGGAGGGGTAAAATGTATTTGAATAATGAAACACTAGGGAAAATAATAATTATTAAGGAACTTCGACAAGAAGAAAACATATCCTGAGACTGTATATTTTTTGCAGTATGTTCCAATGCAATTATGAGCCCTTTCTAGTACAGATATTGGCAAAATCAATCAGACACTCTTGTTCAAATAACTATTATATAACTTTACCTCTGCCTAATATTTGCCATTATTCTTTAAGATCTGGTGAATATTCTGGAATTAAACCTATTATATAAGATTACTTTATTTTTTTAAGAATATATTGAGAAAGAGTGTTTTTTTAAATTCTACTTTTTAAAAAGATTTTGTTTATTTATTTTTATA
>PVIA01015899.1:0-20948 GCA_004024845.1 Tonatia bakeri | reverse complement strand
GAAATTTCCTGGGTGACACACCTGACTTTTGTTCTAATAAGGTGACCCTGGGTGGGCTCCTGGGGGAGGACTGCTCACTCATAGACAGAGGTACGATTCGAAGCCTGGAATTTACAACCCTGCCCCCCACTTCCTTGAGGAGGGAGAGGGTTCAGGTGGAATCAGCAAATTAGTTGAACCACAGGAGGGCCCCGAGAGCTTTGGAGTTACAGCCAAGGCCATGAGCGAGATCAGGGGACGTCCTGTGTGTGACCGTCACCTGCAGAGTGGGCAGTCCCGTGGCACGGAGTCCTTTACTGTGGACCTGACACCGTCTCCAGGCAGTCGTGTGAGAGCTGAGTTTTGTGGTAGGACATCCAGCTGGTGTCACAGGGAATTGCTTGTTGTGAAGAAATATCCCTGACATGTTTCATGACCAGAAATGTCAGAAGTGAATGGTTTTGTGTGAGTACAAAAGAAGACACAACAGTACAGAAAAAACTGTGATTTTTTTCTTAAAAATATCAATTTTGTTAATATTTACTCCAACACTGTGGGGACAACACTGTCAGGCTTTGTCACCCCTTCAGCGAGAGTGACCCAGGAATGCCCTGTGCTCTCACTCATGACTGTGCTGCTCCGCCACCTTCTATGGACGCTTCTGACTGCAGAGGAGCCCACCGTGCAGAGGCCCCCACAGAAGCTTCAGTGAGGCTCAGAGCATAACCTCTGGGCCAGGGGTTTCTGTCTCACTTCCTCGTCATCTGAGCCACTGTGAGTAACTGTAGCTGCCCCCACTGCCATGCTCTGTAGCACAGTAATAGTCGGCCTCGTCCTCAGGCTGGGCCCCTGTGATGGTGAGGGCGGCTTTGTTCCCAGAGATGGACCTGGAGAAGCGCTCAGGGACCCCAGAGGGCCGGCTGTCTGTGTTGTAGATGAGCATTAGGGGAGGCTGGCCTGGGGTCTGCTGGTACCAGCTGGGGTAGTTACTCCTAGAGACTGACCCAGAGCTAAGGCCACAGGTGAGTGTGACAGTCCCTCCTGGAGACACGGACAATGACGGCTCCTGGGTCGCCACAATCTGAGAGCTGGACCCTGAAATGAAAACAGACACATCAGGAATGAGGAAGGCAGGCAGAAGGTCCCTTCCAAAGCTGGTCTCTGAAATGTCCACGAACCTGGGCAGAGGGTGAGGAGGAACAGGAGCAGGAGAGGAGTCCCAGTCATGGTGCAAATGTGTCCAGGACACTCTGGCCCCACAGCTGACACTGGACACTCTGGCGGCTCCTTTATCTCCCTCAGCTCCCTGGAGGGAGGGTTTGTGTTTGGGGCATGCTTCATGCAAATCTAAGCTCTTTATTTCCCCACCCTCAATTTTGTGCATCCTCACCTACCGTCGAGAGTCAACAGCTGGTGTGCCTGTGGCCTCTGAGCTTCCTGGGAGGAAGCACCTGCTGTAAAATATACCTCAAGCCAGTGAGCTTGTTGCCTTCACGGTCATTAAATTTGAATTTACTGCAGGCCTTGTTCACCTCAAGTGCACCCACAGCACCCCCTGGTGATAGCCACAAAAATATTAGCTATAGTGTGAATTATTTACAGTAAATGTCTCATTTCTTTCCAATATGTTGCAATCTTTGAACATCCCACTTTATTGTCCAGGTAACACCAGACTCATTGGTCTTCTGTCTTTGTGAATACCTGTTGGTCCTTTTTCTCCCCAGTTCCTGAAATTCAATGTAACTGTTAGCCTGTTCTTCAGCCCATCTAGTGGAGTTTTTAGTCATGGAGTGTCATTTGTATTTCGGTAAATTTCCTTCCATTTGAATTTATAATGTATATTTAATTTCTGAGGTTAACTCCCTTTTCACTTGTTCAAACAGTGACCATAATCTTTGTCAAGGTAATTTTATGATTGTTTCTTATAACCCGTGTCCCATGATTTCCACCTCTCAATCATCTTGAAACCGAACACTGGTCCCTCTGCCCATCGCTCTGAAGCCGATACTGGACAGGCAAGTGCTGCTCGGGCCACATGGCTGCTACGGAAAGGAGTGGGAACATGTTACCGGGAGAGAGAGAGACAGAGACAGAGAGAGAGGTTCTTTATTAAACGGGGATTACCATATTTGCCGTGTATACACCCACCCATGTTTCTGTGTGCATTATTGACAGTATTATCATACCCAGTACTATACCTCTGGTATGTTATCATCATACCCGTGTATAATGGCCATCCTTATTTTTTCCTCAAAAATTTGGGCAAAAAAAGTGTGCATTATACATGGCAAAATACGGTACCTTGGGCTGGGGAAGGACCAGGAACCTTTCCAACTAACCAATCAACTTGCCGATCTTTCCTGGGCTGGCACAGATCCTCCCCGTTACCAATCCGTTTCCTGGATCTCCCGGGGTTCTGTGTCCCACATCCAGTCCAGTCCTTTTCCCAGGCTGGACACTCCTCCGTCTTAGCTCCTACTGCACTTGCCAGAAAGTAGAAGTAACCCCCACCCCACGCCATCTTGGCTGCTGCTGGGCCTGAGTCCAGAAGAGGAATTTCTTCAGGTGTTTTATCCTCCCTGGGGAATGACCAGCAGCGATCCTTCCTGCCCACTTTGTGGATTCAGAAGTCACCTGGGAAAGGAGTGGAGCTGTAGCTGTCTCACACAGCAGGCTCATGTCTGATTCCTCTCCACAGCCCATTGGGTTCAGCAATGTCTGACTCCATTGGCTCCCTTCCTCGATCAACATCTGGTCACTGATGCTGACACAGCAATGAGATAAAGAGAGATAAAGAGAGACAGAGAATGCAGAGGTGGACATGTATAAGGACAGACAGACAGAGGGAGACAGGGAATGAGCACAGGAGGGAGTGGACCTGTGGAAGTCAGGCTTCTCATAACCACACTGAATGGGCCCTCATCATTTTGTCCTACTCTGGTGTTAGAAAACAGTCACAGAGTCCATCCAGCCTCAAAGCAGAGGGGATGACATGGGGCGGGGGGGGGGAAACAGGAGGCGGGAACACTGGGAGCCGCCCCAGGGCACCCAGCACACAGGCCACAGGAGGCACTTGGCCCTGAGTCTGTCCACACTGGAGCCCTGGAAGGGTGCTCGCCCAAAGGATGATGTCGGAATTTCAGGTCTTTTCAACCTTCTCAGGTGCCTGGGATGCAGGCAGGAGGAGCTGTGAGTTCCCTCAACCCAGAGCAGACCCGGTCCATTTGCATTGAGTTCTGTGCTCCCCCAGCCTCCCTGTGTCCCTCCAACTGCCAAGTCTGTTCCTGAGTCCCGTGGATCCTGCCCCCGAGGTGGCAGGCACCTCAGGTGTTTATAGCGCCACACACCTGAGGACACAGTAGGATATAGATGCCAGAAAGCCCCCAATCACAGACTGGGGGACTAATGCATCTTGAGAAGATGTAACTGGTTTAGGGCCCCTCTCTGGTGAGAAGGAGGAGCCTAACGCCAGGTCTGCATCCTCAAAGCTGAGGCCCTGGCTGCACCCAGGCACCCCCAGGGCTGGGGTGGGTGTGTCAGTATGTCAGTGTGTGGACAGTGGTGGTGGAGCTGGGTGTGGCATGGGATTCTGGGTGAGCAGTGAGCAGCCCAGAGGGACCCTTGGGAGCTTTTATTCTAGGAGCAAGCACAGGATCTGACGTCCTGCTGATGGAGCAAAACAGAACTTGGCACCCTGGTGACCGGGCAGCCACATTCTAGAGAAGCTTCTCCTCGGCTCACTGGGCTGCAGACGCTCCAGAGACAACACGTTCACTTGTTTTGTCCCCAGGGTGGGAGGCACTTGCCTCAGGAAATCACACAATGACAGCGTCCTTACACTTTGCAATTGTTGTCAGCCAAGAAGCCTCTGATCCTTTCCTGAGGGATCCAAAGATGACCCAGAGAGGCTCAGGGGGTCCATTTCCAGCTCGGCCACCACTCAGATTCCACCAGGGCAGCCCTCTGTCCCCTCTGTGCTCTGTGTGTGGAGGTGAGGAGTTCTCGTGGGCTAGGCCCACACCCACCCTCCATAAACACAGCCTGAGGGGGACCAGAACCTGGCATGGTGGTCATGCTCACACCCCAGTTCAAGGCTGGCAGGATGTGGAGTGTGGGGCGCCCTCTGACTGCGGTTTACCCTGAGCCCTGGAGGTGAACCTCCTGTCCCAGGGGTACAGCTACGGGGAGACACAGGGCTTAGCTGATGTGGGAGCAGAGAGTAAAGTGGGTAGGAGGAGCCCCATGAGGGCCTGGGAGGCCTCCAAGGCCTCTGGTCAGCCCCTGGTCACAGTCATTGCAGAGGTGCCCTCAGGATATGGGGAAGGAGATGATCAATGGGCCACTGCCCCACCTGCCCTGGTGACATGCAGCTGGGCCACAGCACCAGCAAGGCCAGCAGAGGCACAGGAGCTGACTTGTGGCCATTGGGGGGCTATTGTCTTCAATAAAAAATTGCTGGATGGCTGGTGAAGACCCTCATCCCAGATGCTGCCCACGCCATTCCCCACGGTCTCCATATGGTTCAGAATCTTCAGCCCCAACCTGGATCTCTGGGCTCATCTCCCCTGGACTCGGCTTGAGAACCTGGAGCTTTCAGAGGCAGAGACTGACAGTGGGAGGTCCCCGGGAAGTGCGGGTGCCTGGGAGCCTGTGGGGTGGGGCCGGGTCTGCTCACACAGAAAGGAAACCCAGACCTAGTGCTGCATCAGGAGCAAAGTTGGGCTCAGACCACCCACCTGGAGGACTGTAGGCAGAGAAGATGTCCCGTGCTGGGTCCTGGGCTGACACTTTTCTGGAAGGCTCAGGCTGTGGTTGGTCTGTGGGGGGCACGTGGACAGGCAGGCACATGGGCGATCTTTTCTTATCTTGCAGCTCCAGCCCCCAGCCAGCAGGCAGAGCTGGCCTCCAGCTTCAGCACCTGCACATCCTGAGGTGCCAGGTTCAGGGGCAGAAGCCAGTGCACATGTAGGGGCCGCTCCAGAACCAGAGGAACATCTTCCCGCAGGTCTCCAGGCTGCACGCGCACACGGTGCCTGGCGGGTGCTGATGCTCTGACACCTGCAGGGGGTCCCTCCTTGCCCCTCCAGAGGTAATGGAGGTTTTCCTGAAATGTCTGGGGCTCCTTGTCCTGTCCTGCACAACTCCATTCTCTGCCTCCACCTCCGAGGATGACTGTTCTGTGACTCCCTGACTTCATGTGGCTGTTTTCTTATACGGACACCAGTCATGTGAGTTCAAAGGGCCACCCCACAGTAATGCGGCCTCATCTCTGCTCAGATGGCATTTTTAAATCATGCCACACGGTGAAGTACTAGGTGTCAGGATCTTCACATACTTCCTCTAGTGCACAATTTAACTGCCAACATCCGGGAGGAAGGATCCTTCCCCAAATATTATATTTGTAAAAACATTGCTGAAAACAACACAGGCTATTGCATTTGCAATAAAATGAGTATTACAAAAACATACTCTTGACTAACATGAAAAAGAGGGTTGTTTCCTTACGAGGAAATGAGCGTGACGTCAGTCCTCAGTTCTCACTCGACAGTTCCTGTTCCTCCCAGAGTCCAGGGGGTGGCAGTCTGCTCCTTCCAGACAAATGTCCTCCTGGCATGTTCCAAGGAGAGCAACGAAGCAGACATTTTAATTCACGGGACGCACGTACAGTTTTTATGGAGACCCGATTTAATTTCGTTGAAATTGGTGAAAGGTAATGGCTTTGGTGGGCTTCACAAGTCCCAGTGAAGAATGTAAAATGCCTCCTGGTTTTAGAAATTGACTCAATATTCTTCAGTTTGCAGTATTCTCTTCATCTGTGCCACATGTTTCTTGTCAAAATTTTGTCTAAGGTGTCCTAAGAGTCTTAAATTTCAAACAGAAGTTTCCTGTATTTTCTCACTCACTGTGTCAGTTCAGTAACAGGCAAATACGAGGCTGTGCTGCGTGTGCAGACGGGCTGAGTGTCTGCGCAGTGGAATGCAGGGGGTCCCCCTCCCTCCCGGGCCCCGGGTGCAGCTCTGCTTCACTGTGTCAACAGTGCCCGGTCCCCACACTCCCAGACCCACAGGCCTTCCAGTGAATGGTTACTTAGGACCAGGAAACCCACTTCCCTAAGGCCCCCCTGCTCCAGGCACCCAGAGGGACCTTCCTCCTTATCTCAGGCAGGCAGGTGCTCCCTGCTTACAAACATCACGAATTCTCTCTCTGCTTCTTGAACAAAACACTGTCTGCTCCAAGGAGAATCTACAGCAGTTGGGTCACTGCAGCGAGGACGGTCCTGTGGTGGAGGTGCCCAAGGACACAGAGCCTGTGGTCTCGGAGGCCATTTATCCTGGACTGGTACCACGTGCAGATTTCATGAAGGGTGTCGGCCCTGGAGGAGGTAGTTCTGCTGCTTCAGTGAGGCAGGGGCTGCAGTACAGTGAGCATCTTGTAGATAACACTCAGACCCCAGGCGGATGTCAGGATGGGCCTTTCTTGTTGAAGAGGAGCAGCTCAGGAGGAAGGATCCACCCGTTTCTAAGACAGAGCCTACAGAGTAGAAGATTCAGCACCTGGCAGATGGGGCCCTGCTGCAAGCTGCATCCCAGAGGCAGGAAAAGGACAAGCAGGGACAGGGGAGGTGGTGACAGCAAGGTCACTCTGTTAGGTCCAGGATATCAAGTTCCACCTCCTAAACACACACTCTTCCTAGGATTCTGTCAGCCCCTTCATGGGGGCCAGCACCACAATGGAGGCTGAACCTCGTGGTACCCGCTGCATTCTCTGCAGTTTATGGAACTCTGGGGACTGATGGAGGAGAAGTCTTTATGTTTCTGTCCACACGGAAATGGTTTCCTCAAACTTTCCCTCTATGTTTCCATCTCTGAGGGTCAATGACAGTATTACAGTTCATGTCCCAGAGTGGTGCTGCCCAAGCTGGCCCTGATGGCATCACTATAGTGGCTCTGGAAGTGGCACGGGTCTTCCTTGGGGCCCCAGTGGAGTCCCTAAGTCTTAAGATTTCATAATAGGGGGTCGTCCAGGTGCCATTGACCTTCAGGTTGACATGTGGGTGAGGAAAGTGCTCTCAGATTCGGGCTACAGTGAGATTCCACTAGTTTGTGGATTTTTTAAATCTCTTTATACTTATTTGTTAAAATACTGGTAGGCTATTTACCATATGATAAAGAGAAAAAGAATCAAGCATGAGAAATTGAGTCTCCCGTGTACAAAGAAAATGAAAAGGACACATAAGAAACAATGTCTCCCCGTCGTCATAAATGCAAACGCAGACGAAGGAGACGTCACCACCAGCAGCTCCAGGGGACACCTCGAGTTCACGTCCACACGGCAGATTAGAGCAACCGCCGACTCTGGGGTAAAATTGATAATGTAGAAAATTTAAATGAAATGAGAATAATGTGAAAATGAAAAATATATTAAAATGAGGTACAATACGTATTTTCCTAGGAAGTTAAATGGGGTTTCACAAATTGAGTAAAGGTATGTATTCTTAGAAAATGCAAAACATATTATAATGGAAGTATTCCATATAAAAAAAGTAAAAGATAAAGTTGCTTTTGCAACCAACACTAAAAACCTTATAACTGGATCTCTCAAAAGTGTTTGCTACGTTTTTCCAATTGACCAAACCTTGGAAAAGTGGAAGCTTTCCTGATTCCCACAGACAGCAGGTGTAACAGTGACACCTCTACTGGACAGCACAAATGCAGAAAAGGGTAAACTACAGACGATAACATGACACTTCGATCCAAAAGTTCTAAATTAAACACTAACGCAGATCCAACATCAGCCTAGTAAGTGGACACACCAGCATCACATTTGATTCACTCCAATGCCCAGCTTACGTTTCAGTTGATCAGCCCTCTCACACAGCACATCATATTACTAGACCAAAGGATAAAATCAAACCCCCTCAATAGTTTCAGAAGGAACCTTTGAACAAAGTATAAAAGTAATTTATAGTAAAAACACACTCAATGTAAACAGCAGGCACATTGGCAGTGCGGGAACTCACACTCCCTCCTCACACACACGACTGAGCCCCACACTCAGCACTCAGCTACTGAGGCGGGAGGACGGCAGTCCCACACAGATCGGGAACTGGCCAATGGGACTTCACCTGCACTGTCATCCACATCACACAGAAAGTATTAAAAAGACAATTAAGAAGAAATCCATGGTTAGATTGTAGCATTGATGGGAACAGATATGTGGTCATTACCCAGCCCAAAATTTTGGACAACGGTGAGGTGCTGTGGGGCCATTGCAGCCAGGACAGAGGCCTCTCCCTGGGAGCTACAGGGACAGGTGTTTGCGGTGAGGGCCCACGACCAGAGGGTGGCAGCTCTGGAACATCCAGGAAAGAAGTCAATATTCACTGACAGAGATGCAGGATGCCCAGTCAGAGTTTGGGTCTGAAGTGACCAGAGATGATACCCCCATTTCAGCACCTGGGCTTCAGAGCAGAGCCACTCTGTGTCCCCAGCTGATGGGGACCCGACTTCCTGTTTTGTCTGAGACTTGTTGTCCAGGAAGGGGCTGTGTGCCATGCTGTGAGGACAACAGGTGGAGGAGGCACATCCATTCCCCAGGGCTGCCCTGGGAGAACCTGGCCCAGGGTGGCAGTACCAGAAACAGAAGCCACAGGTTTCCTGAGTGGCACATGGTGGGATGTCCCTCCCCTGCACATGAGAACGAGCTTCTCCTGGTCCCACAGGCCTGCAGCTCCGTGTGAGCACAGAGGACACTGTCACAGGGTAGCTGTGAGAGGAAGCCTGTCCCCAGCGCTCAGCCCAGTGAGGGTCAGGGACCCTGCGCTGCCAGTCCTGATCCTGGGAATGGATCATGGGCCACACAGGGTGGATCTGTCATGAGTGATGGGCAGGGTGGAGGCCGAGTGGGGACATGTTGGTGACAACACACACACACTGGGCCTTCCTGACGTGCACTGACTCAGACACAGACAGGTTCCGTGTCCCTGGTTCTTGCTGACCCATCAGGGACTCTGTTCCCAGCACAGCCTCCCCCTGACACACAGGAACTTCCCCTCATTTGAGAAAACAGCACAATGTGTTGCTGCCACAGACAGGTCTCAGAGGCAGCGTTCAAAGGATGTGACAGATGTTCCCGTCACAGTCCCCTGTGGTGAGTCTCTGACCTGAGCTCAGACCAACCAAACCGAGAAAGCACCTGTCTTCTCAGAGGAGTGGGGACTGCACCGGGGAGCTGCACTGCAGGGGACAGCAGGTTTTTGTCTCACTTCCCCACGGCCCTGAGGCACTGTGGGACCACTGTTACTGCTGTCCCATGCTAAGCAGTAATAGTTGGCCTCGTCCTCAGCCTGGAGCCCACTGATGGTCAGGGTGCCGACACTGCCAGACCTGGATCCAGAGAAGCGGTCGGGGATCCCAGAGGGTCTACTGTTACTAGCATAGATGACGGTTTTAGGGGGTTTTCCTGGGAGCTGTTGGTGCCAGCTCACATGGTTATTCCCAATATTAGAGCTGCTTCCACGGCAGGAGATGGTGACTGTCTCTCCTGGGTTCCCTGACACTGAGGGCGGCTGAGTCAGCACAGCCTGGGCCCAGGAACCTGGAGGAAGGAGACACACAGAGATGGTGATTCTGGGTCCAGAGACAGGAGCTCAAAGAAGACCCCCAAGTGTCCTCCCAAGGTCTCTTCCCCTGTCCCCTTATCCAGTCACCTGTGCAGTGAGCCAGGAGGGTGAGCAGGAGAGGGGACCAGGCCATGGCAGAGTCCATCCCTGAGTCCTGCCTTCTGTGGCCCCACAGCTGAAGCAGAGCTTCCCCCACACCTCTCCCTTCCCTCTTCATACTCTGAGAGAGGGAGGGCCCACTCATGCAAATAGATCCCCCTCCCTCACTGCTGATTTCTGATCCCTCCCTGGGCCCTCCCTCAGATACCTGGGCCTGGGGGTTTCAGGGGAATTAGCGGTGAGCCTGTGTGAGACCCAGGACATGGCAGGGTAACAGCTGTGACCTGAGCAGAGGGCACCAGGCAGTGCCAAGTCACAGGTCCCAGCTCTGATTACCCTAGACCTTCAGGAGCAGTCCCTGAGCGCCCCCTGGTGCCCAGACTTAGACACAACACTGTGTGACATGCTGCTGAGGCCCATCACACACAGATCCTGCCTCCCCACAGCCCTGTTCCCTGACCTGCTCCCTTAGGGGTGGTCCCAGTGCCCCTTTATGGGGGGTCCCTGTCACTCCAGGACACTTTCCTGTCCTCCTCAGACTCCTTGGGGTGAGTTGGTCCACGTGTCCCTCGGCTGGTCCGTGGTCAGCACTGCGCTGCTGCTTTCACTCATGTCGTCTTCCCTGGAGTGGGGTCAGGCCCAGAGCAGTGACCGTCCCACAGCAGTGTGAGCCCTATTTTCAGGACACTTTTAGTTTTTACTGTGATTCCCCCCTTCTTTGAAATTAATCATTATTTCTCCAAAGCACAAAAAAAATACATTCTCTCAATGCCTTCCCTTTACTCAGGAGACAATAAGTATATTTTTATGAGTATAATTTTGGCCAAGCATTATCTATTACCTGGTATCTTCATTATCTTATACGTTGAATAAGTAACTCACACTGGTCCTGTGTATATTGGAATGACAGCAGATGTTAGAGTTTTTGAGTCAGGCTCTCTGATCCCAGCTCCGTTCACAGAGAAGGGGACAGTGACAGTGACAGTACCACCTATGGCCAGGACCTTGTGAGTGGGGATCCTCAGACATGACTTCAAGGTCACCTGGGGAAGCAACCTTAGAAAGAAAACCAGAAACAGATGCATCATGGATTGTGGGCCCCGAGGTCCTGGTGCTGGTCCTCTGGGACTGTCCTCGCCTGAGGGAGGGGCAGGCGAAGCAGAGGCTCCCAGTGGATGTGGGCAGAGTCCCCCTTGCAGCTTGTAAACCTGCTTTCCCCATGTTAGTCCCTCCAGGAAAGGAGACCACATTACGGACTTGCTGCTGCCTCCTCCCCTTCCTGAGAATACTTCATTTCAGATCGCTCCTCAGATGGCAGAGGGTGTGGCTTTTCTCAGAAAGGAGCTTTTGCAAAACATTGAAAAGGTCAGAGCTTCTCATTTGTGACACTGGAACCACCTTGCCCGTTTCCATGGTCAGTTTCCAGTGTCCACAGACCAGACCCAACTGACCTATTACAAGGGTGGAATGCACAGTGACCCATGCAGTGGGAGCAGTTGCAGAAACTGTCTGTCTTTGCTCTCTGATGGGGATCCGGCTCTCTCAGCCATGTGGCAGCCTGTGACAGACCCAGTTCCAACTCCAGGGACAGGCTTCACCTTCCCAGGAGGAGTGACACAGTCCCCTCCCTGGGCACAACGAAGGTGTCAGGGTGCTGCTCTGAGGGATCTCGTGGAAGCCAGGGACCCGGGTCTGCTGGTAGCAGGGCCACGTCATCCTCACGGGGCAGGCTGCCGTGGGGCCAGATGCCTGGTAATGCCGAGGGGTTTCCCTCCCAAGAGGAAATCAGCCTGGTGACACCAGGGTCAAATAAACCTCAGAAAGTTCGAAAACTAGCAATTACCCACTGTCTTCTGGAAAAGAGACCTCCCTGAGTCACCACTGAACGAGCAGGGCATTGTGGGTAAAGTTTCCATCCCAGGGCTCACCTTGGGACTCAGCCACTCTCACTTGCCTGTGACCTTCTCCCAGGAGGAGCAGCTACTCCCCTCCACCCAGTTTCAAGGACCACCCTCTCCCCACACCCCATCCTTCTCTTCCTCCCTCTGAAACCTGCAAAACCAGACTGTCCTCCTCCTGCTCCCCTGCTCTGTCTCAGACCAGCACCAGGCTCATCTCTCACCAAACCACCACCTCCTCCTGCTCAAGGACCTGACTCTCCAATCAATACCACCAATTATGAAAATTACATGAAAATATCGAGAAAATTCTGTTTGTTCTTAAGTTCAAATTTGGAGAAATTAAAAAAAAGTTGATTAGGTCTCAATGTGGAACGAGAGCATTAGGATGAAAAGGGGAAAATAATATACACCAAAAAGAAGTTTATAATAGTGGGTAATTTTTCAATTTTTAGACTGAAAATAATTTTAAGATTAGACTAAAAAGGGGATAGGGCAAAGAATCATAAATATGTTATATATTCAAAAGAGGACAGAATAAATCATCAGAAGAGCTGTACAGTGGACATGAGAGGCAGGGTGGAGAGCAGGAGGTCGGGACACTTCCTCTCTGACAGTGGGGACTGTAGCGGCCATGAGCGACACAACCCGCAGGTCCCCGGGCAGTGGGGGTGGGGGTCGGACAGCAACGTCTCCAACACACACCAACATGATGTCCCGTCATTCACGCAGACATTGTGCCAGGATAAACCACCAGAGAACAGTGATCCTCAAATCCTCTGCTGTAAACAGCTGGAACTTGGGCACTCAATCAGATTCTCCGTCTTCCCAGTCACATGCTCTAGTGCTCCCTGCCCCCACCTGAGCCCCGCACACAGGAGGTGTCCAGCTTGTGGCGAACTTACATGGGCCCAGGAACACTCAGCCAACTGGAGTCAGACACAGCTGAGCTCTGTGTGTCCCTGGGGCTGCCCTGACCAGTCACGGATTCTCCTGGGAAGCCTGCCTCTGGCATCAGGAACTATCTGCTGGGTGACAGACCATCAGGTGACATGTTGCTTCCTAACACAGACTTTGGGGGCGTACATTGAGACAGTGGGCTGTGAGTTCTAAACTGTGCTCCCTGATATGAGTGTGAGACACTACATTCTGCTTAAAGAAATAAACTGTCAGGGATCTGTAAAATCCACTCTCTGGCTGGGAAAGTCTTTGTCCCAGTGCAAAAGGCAGGAGAGCATTTCCCATGTTGGCCTTTTCCTAACCTGGTCCTGGCAGGACCTGCCCACAGTGCCCCCTGCTGATCTCTGGTCCAGGGCCCAGCAGCCCCTGGACCACACCCTGCACTCCTCCAGCGGGTCCTGATTTGGCCCTGAGACATTTGGGATGTCACCACCCAGAACAGGAGGATGAGTGGGTTTCTCCATGGGGTTGGGAACTAAGACCTTATTGTCTCCTGACAACCAGTGACTTCCAGGCGGCTCCATGCAGGACACATTCGCTGTGTTTATGTGACAGATATTTCAGGTTTTCTTGACATTTTCTTCTTCCACTTGTGTGGTATCTTGCACATATAGGAACATCTTAATCCCAGTTCAAGACCCAAAACCTTCACTGTTCTCTGCCGGTTTATCCTGACACAATGTCTGTGTGAATGACGGGACATCATGTTGGTGTGTGTTGGAGACGGTGCTGTCCGACCCCCACCCCCACTGCCCGGGGACCTGCGGGTTGTGTCGCTCATGGCCGCTACAGTCCCCACTGTCAGAGAGGAAGTGTCCCGACCTCCTGCTCTCCACCCCGCCTCTCATGTCCACTGTACAGCTCTTCTGATGATTTATTCTCTCCTCTTTTGAATATATAATATATTTATGATTCTTTGCCCTATCCCCTTTTTAGTCTAATCTTAAAATTATTTTCAGTCTAAAAATTGAAAAATTACCCACTATTATAAACTTCTTTTTGGTGTATATTATTTTCTCCTTTTCATCCTAATGCTCTTGTTCCACACTGAGACCTAATCAACTTTTTTTTTAATTTCTCCAAATTTGAACTTAAGAATAAACAGAATTTTCTCGATATTTTCATGTAATTTTCATAATTGGTGGTATTGATTGTTGCACCATAGGCTCTAGACTTGAAAGAATTCAAATGCCTTTAAACAAACTTTAAAAAATTAGGATTTTTGTTATTAAACTGGGTTCTGGTAAAGGTTTAAGCCTGAGAACCAGGGCCTTAAAGGGACAGGGCTCCCTCCCGTACCTGGGAACCCAGAAGTCCCTCAAGCACGTGACCTCAGGAGGAAGTGGACACTCTGCTGTGAGAAGATGTCTGAGCTCAAGGAATGATCAGCACAGCCTGCGCCAGGCTCAGGGGACAGATACAGGACTGGACTCTAGGGACCTGAAGCTCCTGGCTCTCACAAGTAGGGATTCTCTCTGTCATTCCCAGTCACCATGAGGGTGGAGATATTGTAATTTCTGGTGACAAAGAGACGTTCTTTTCATTGGACGAGCAGGAAGAACAGGAATGATTTCTGTGGCATTCCTCAAGGTGGAATGACATCAGTCCCTGCAGCCTCACTAGCACATGGACAGAAAATCCAAACCTGAGCTGGTACTGCCACAGACAGGAACAGATGTGTGGGGGTTGTAATGGGGGGAATGGAGGGCAGATGTTCTAGCACTTTCCCTGGATTGAGTGTTCCTGGGTCCCTGGGTTGTCCTCAGCCCCTTTGACCGTGACCACCAGCCTCGTTCATCCTCAGGCTGCAACCCCGTGTGATCACAGAGGGTGTGTGCACTGACCTGACTCTGAATGATCAAGGTGAAACTAAGAGGGCCCACCATGCCTCAGAGTTCACACACTTAGGGGCTCTTCCTGGAGGTCTGGACTGGCATCAGAGACACCCACAGTGACTCTGCTGCTCCCCTGGTGAGAGTGTCCACAGGACCTTCCTGGGTGGAGTCTCCTTGTGCATACCCTGGGGAGGCTGTGCTCCCTGATATTACAAAGCTCCCCTGCGAACATGTGTTGGTTAAAAGCTACAGTGGGACATGAGGAGAGGGATGGAAACACTCCAGTTCTCGTGGACTCAGGAAACACCCCTCATGTAAATTCTTATGGATCCTGAGAGATGTGAGCTGTAGAAAAGTCTCATCCAGGGACCCACTTCACCCACCTTCTCCAGAGCAGACTCACGGTTTTCCCAGCAACGCTGGGGCCTCGCCTTCACCCTCTCGCGTCCCACGCAGGGGTTTCAGGTCCTCAGGCCCTCAATCTGCACACCTGTTTTTGCCTGATGCCCTTCTCCCTGACATCACAACCCAGGGACCTGCATAAGTGTCTTTATAAGTGTCTCATAATTACTTAATAGATACAGAGATTCTTGTTTTATTGTCTATTTTGTATATTTTAGAACTTTTCCTTATTGGTAATTTTATTTATAAATCACATCAGAAGTGACTTACAAAACACAAATGAACTGTGTTAACAAGATTTAAAAGGAGAGCATTCTCATCTTTCACAAACTGAAGTTAGATGATGATGATGATGATGATGATGGTGATGATGGTGATGATGACGACATGTGCAGGACTGAGTTGGGATCAATCCCAAAGGCAGCACCCCACCTTCTCCACACTCTTACTCGTTAGCCCAAGAGACGCCCGCTCTGACCTGCCTAATCACTGCTGTGCCCATTCCTCCTGCTAGGGTGGGGCTGGGGGCTACACTGTGTCCAGTAAAATAGGGACACGGTGTGCACTGGGCGCTCACATTACCTCCACCCAGCAGCTGCCTTTCGGGGCTTCCCCATTTTGTGTCCATGTTCAAGTGCACAGGGTGACTAACTCTCTGCCTCCCTCTGCCAGCTCCCCTCCTCCCGCCTCCGCCATTCTCCTTCCTTTGCTGCAGCCACAGCGGGTCCCTTCCAGCTCCCAAACTGCGCATGCTGCTCCCTACACTGCGACACTGTCCTCTTGGCATCGACCTAGCATTTCCACAATGTCATTAATTTTTTGGTTGCAAAGATCAGCATATTTCTAATGTATTTTTTAAGTTTCTTGGGTCCATTTTGTTTGCACCCAAAAAAAGGAATTCATGGCACGGTCTTGCAAGACACCATCCCTGTGAGGTGCAGCTTCCTCATTCCCTCTGTCCCCACATTAATGTAAACAGGGGAAGATTTAGACACACTGACCATCAGCTGAATGTGGAAAACCAGATACGTCCAAGAACAAACGCCTGTTTGCAACAAGTGTCTGGGACACATTTTGCAAACAAGCAGCAGCATCTTCAGGAGAAATGGCTTGGACCCACGGAGTCACCAGAGGCTGTGTCAGCAATTCCTCCGCTGTCTGTGGGCGCTCAGCATTCTGGCTGCCCTGTGAGTTCAGATGTCAGGACTGTGATTTCATGTCACGTGACCATGTTTGTGCCCAGGTTTTTCAAAAGGCAGATGGTGCCTCGGTACCTCTTCTCACACTGTAATGGTGTCAGTCACTACTACAGTGTAATGGGCAGTACTAGTCCACCCTAGTCCCTCAGGTATGCCCCCAAGAGGGTCAGTGTAGCTTTGTGGCCGAGGAGGGTCCCTGAGGTCAAAGGTGGGGGTCTGAGTGTCCAGAATTGCTTCCTGGGGGAAGCAATTCAATGAATGTATCATAAATCAATGAATGTTCCGGGTGCTTGGCCAGACTTCTGCTGGAACCAGAATGAATAGTGACTGCTGGTAAATGCTCCAGTGATAGAGCCACAGGTAAGAGTGATTGTCCCCACTGGGGACACAGCCTGAGAGGGCTCCTGAGACTCACAGCCTGACGATTAGACCCTGAAATAAGTAGAATCGTGTGTCAGGAGTGAAGAATAAAAGACCCCTCCAAAGGCTGGTCTCTGAAATGTCCATGGATCTGGACAGAGGGTGAAGAGGGGGAGGAGGAGGACAGGAGTCCAGGTCATGGTGGACACTCTCCAAATCCCCTGGCCTCAGGCTGGTGCCGGTCTCTGGGTGTCCCTTTATCTCCTCCTCAGCCCCCTACTGAAGGGTGTTTTTGGTGGGGCTGTATGCAAAATGAGCTCACAGCACTGTCCCATTCTGAGTCCTGGGCCCAATTTGTAGCTTCACCTTCAGGAGGAGGCTGGGGTCATTCTGAGCTCTGAGTCTGTCCCTTTAAAGGAAGCACCTGCTGTCACCTCTAACTCAGGCCATGAGCATAAGCTCAAGGACAATTTAATCAGAACCATGGGAGTTGGTTTCAGCCACTGTAGCTCTGAGAAGACCCACAGCGCCCCCTGCTGACACTGTCTTCAGAATATTTATGATGATGTGAATGATTTCCACCACCAATCTATAAACACATAACAGACAGATACATAAAATTACAAACAATCATTCCATGTTCTTGCTCCTTCCAGACAGTTGTCTTTTTTAATTACATCTATTGCATTTTTGGTTCTACATTTTCATCTGGTTTCTTTTTATGACTTCCATCTATTCTGAGGTTCTCTCCTCTCCCGACCTCCCCCGCCTGCGTCCTCACCCAGCACCTGGTATCTTGGGCCCTGGTCCCAGAGACGCAGTTCTCCTGGGCCCGCCTGAGCACAGGAGCCTCGGAGCGACAGGAACGTCTCTGCCCCGATCCCCGAAGAGCAGAGTCTGTGCTGTGGGGACAGCCTAGTAGACACACTGTGCATCAGCAACCCTTCCAAGGAGAGTGTGTGCATGCAGTTTACCTTTAAAGGATTAAATCATCTTGAACAAGACTCAGAAAGCCGACTTTTTTTTTAAATAGTTCATTTCTTACTCTGTTTTCTCCATTTTCATTTGTCCCTCTATACCCTCTTTCACCTCCACCCACAGTCACCCTGGGCAGGCCAAGGTATCTGTCCCACTTCCCCATCTGTGTAACTCACTGTGGGGACCATTACTGTACCCAATCACACAGTAATAGTCGGCCTCGTCCTCAGGCTGCAGCCCCGAGATGGTCAGGAGCCCTGCATTGGCCGAGGTGTCTTTGGATCCAGAGAAGCGGCTGGGGATCCCGGAGCCCTGGTGCTTGTTTGAGTCTGTGTAGTAGTACAGCAGATACCGGGGAGGGCTCCCTGGGTTCTGCTGCAACCAGGCTATAGCATAGCTGCCAACACTGAAGCCACTGCTGAGGGTGCAGGTGAGTCTGGCTGTGGCTCCAGGAGATGCAGAGAGGGAGGGCGGCTGAGTCAGCGCAGGCTGGGAGAGGGAACCTGCAGACACACAGACACTCATGGGTGCTGAGACAGACACTGGGGTAAAGTTTATCAAGATTCTGAACAAGAGGGGAGTAATATTGGGGGATTCCCAGCTATCCCTGGTCCATCCCTACCTGTGCAGTGAGATAGGAGCACGAGGAGGAGAGGGGTCCAGGCCATGGTGCACACAGTCCCTGAGCCCACAGTGGGGCTGGGCTGCCCAGGCTTCCTTTTCTCCCCACCCTCAGCCAGGGAAAGGGCTGTCCATGCAAATGTGTGTCCACCCTGGGGCTGACTGGCCCCTCCTTGAGCCCTGGTGCTGGAGCTCACCTCGCACCCCAGACAAAGGGGGATGGAGTCTGGTCTCACCCCTTGGGAGAACCCTGGGGGGAAGCACCTGCTCAGACCACACAAAGGTCCTTGCTCAGGGAGCTCTACAAGGTCAGACTAAGAACAGCTGCTGAGTCCCCATCTGAAGCACAAGCCACACTCTGAGGCCCAAGCTCCACTGAGTGAATGCTCCTCAGTGAGCAGCTGTGAGGGTAACTCAGGACTGCCCTGCAGCGCCTCCTGCTGGTCATAGGGCACACACCTCCCCATGGCCCAAACTGCTGGGACCCCAGCTCGTTCCTGCACCTCAACAAGTTGCTCTTTCTCATCAGACACCCGTGGTCAGGTTTCTAAAAATGGACCTAACATATGATGCAGATCATCCGCTTCTGGGTATTTATCTGAAGCAAAGGAAAACACTATGTCAAAAAGATACGTGCACCCCCAGGTCCACGGCAGTATTATTTAAAACAGTCAAGTAATAGAAACACAACCTAAATGTTCATCAATGGATGAATATATGAATATTATTCATTCTAAACATACACAGACCTTCAGGATGATAAGCCAAGTGAAGTAAGTCTGACACAGGGTGACAAATACCAGACAGACATCACACTTGCAGGTGGAAGTTAAACAAAACCGAAAACACAAAACAAAAAATGAATCCACAACCATAATGAACCAAACCAAAACAAACCAACAAACAAACAAATGAAAAGCTCACAGACACAGAGGATGGATTGGTGTTTGCCAGAGGCTGGAGTGGGAGGTGGAGAAACGGGTGCAGGATGCCAAAAGGCGTGGACTCCCAGTGGAAAAGGTAAGACCGTGAGCAACGGGGACCTCACTGTTTTTGTTGTTTGGTCCATCCTCCTTCTAAATCCCCTACAGTGAGTGACTGTCACTAGGGGCCCAGGAAGGGAACCACTGTGTCTAATCTCATAGTGACAAAGGTTTTTCACGTACCATGGATAGCTTCTGCATGTCTTAACGAGTAGGTTCAGAGAAGGAGGAAATCCGACCTATGCGTCAAACTGTCTAATGATATTGAATTCACTGTTTCACACTCAGATGCTCTATTCCACGGTTGGGCAACTAATTCTTTTTTCTGGATTATAGCAGTGTATCCTTTATTAGCAAAAGTTTATACATGTGAATTAGATAAATTAAGGGGTTTTTTTGCTTGATAGAAATTCTCAGGGCATTAAAAACACCAATCAAGTTTTAAATATACATTTGAAACCCATCTAATATATTAGAAATGTCCGTGATTTACCCTGTGAATTATGGAGACAGTTTTTTTTTTTATGATTAGAATTCCCAAACCTGGAAAATAAGTTACAACCCATGACAGCCCACTTCATGGGTCAGGGACACTGCACATGGAGCTCAGAAAGGAAGTGATTTTGGAACACAGGTGCTAAGTAGGCAGATTTATTAATAGATTCAAGCAAAGCATTTCCAAACACATACATTTAAGTAGCACACTCCAAATAGCCACTGTACTATTAAAATCTGTGAGGAACCTAAAAATGTGGTACAGTCGTCCTCTTTATATGCTTTAACCTGGGAGCCTGAGGCTGAGCCAACACATGCACAACGGGCAACCGCTCCTGAGAAAGCTCCTCACGCGGAGCTGCAACAAGCCTGTTTGGACCCTGTCCATCGCCCCTTCCACCCTCCATGCACCAGCACACAGATGGCATTTGATGGGCGAGGCCCTTCTGAATTCTCTGTTTCCAGGACAGGCCATCTTCGTTTTATAAATGAAATATGTTTCTTACTAGGTAATTCAAATACCTAGACTAACAAAACATAACTTCAAGGTCCTTCCAGTTCACAGGCAGGAATGTTACTGGTACCAAACAAGGGACCAAGAGGGGTACATACACTTTTACCGAAAGGAATCCCCACTAGTTTCATTTTGCTGCCGCCAAAGGAAAGACGTCTCTCAGTGCCAGAGATTTTGGAAAGGAAACAAAATGTTTCTTTACGGCTATACAGATTTACAGTACTGACTTAATGTCTTCCTTAAAATATCAAAGTCCTTTAGGATACCCACAGATGCACACAGTCCTTCCTTTTCCCTCTGCCCTAATTTGGGGTACCGTATCTCAGGAAGAGAAGCAGAGTCAGGCTCCTGGCAGCTGCATGGTCCTTTCTCCACCAAAGCTGCAGGGGAGAGTCTCCACTCTGCCAAAGCCACGTGGTTCACTCCCTCACATGGCTCTGGGGGTCCCCACTCTGCCAGAAATGCGTGGGTCCCCCCTCAGTGGCTGCCGCATCTCAGTTTAAATCCTCGCACCAATCCTCCTCTGCAGCCTCATTTCCGACTCCTCCCACAATCGGCTACACTTGCCCCACTCCCATAACTTTCCAGCTTTACTGGGCTGCCATCAGGAGTCTGGGCAGGTATGGCCCCATGGCGTGGAGCTAATCTTCTCCAAGCTATCACATGGGCTCTGTAACCAGAAGGAATTGTCTCCCAGTTACATCTTGGGTGGAAGTCACTCCCATTCCCCTGGATCACAGCATGGCCACAGCTATTTAACATATCTATGCAACCAGTTAAAGGTTATAGTATGTTACATAACCAGGATTACACGAGGCCCACGCAGTGGGAGGGCCATCTGCTTGACGCAGTCCACCCATTTGAATGCTGCTGTCACCCACACACACTCCCCAGACACACCCAGAACTCCCGCTTCTCCAGACGTGTGGCCATCCCTCCCCCAGGTCACGTTGACACATAGAATTAACCAGCACACACGTTCATACTGGTCTATGCACTAAGC
>PVIA01015898.1:0-20953 GCA_004024845.1 Tonatia bakeri | reverse complement strand
AGGGTTAGCAACAGGGAAGTGGGAGGAGGAGAGAGGGGGAAAAGATATAGAGAATAAGTAGCAGAGACAGTAGGTAGAAAATAGACAGGGGAGGGTAAGAATAGTATGGGAAATGTAGACACTAAAGAACTTATGACACATGGACATGAACTAAGCGGGGGGAATGTGAGTGGGAGGGGGTGGGCAGGGTGGAGGGCAGTGAAGGGGGAAAATGGGACAACTGTAATAGCATAATCAATAAAATAAAGAATTAAAAAACAAACAAAAACAAAAGAGGCAACAGCAAGCAGCAGGCTTTCCCCCCTTGTTTCTGACACACCAGCAATTTTCCTACTGCTTTCATCTCTGAACCTACTTTGACTGGCATGTAATGCCAATTAGACCTCACTTTGTAGTATTATTAAATACTTTGAAATTATGATTATAAGCCTTAATGCATGGGAGAAAATTACTAGGCCAAATTTCTCATATGTTCTACAATTGCACTCTGTATATTTAGAGGTCTGAGTACACAAGTTAAGCCTGTAATTCATGTCACTCCCTAAAAATAAACCCTCAGAGAGTTTATCCTCCGGCCACAGTGATTGTGCACAAAAGGCAAAGGACAGGGTCTTAGAGCAAAAACTCTGGGCTGTCTGACATCTGACTCAAGATGATAGGTTGAGGTATTTGCTCTTGCTGCCAAGCTCTTTCAATATTGCTACATGTTCTATCTGGATGCTTACCAAAAAAGAAGAAGAATGTCTCTCTCATCGTGGTCAGGAGGTCCCACTTTACAGCTTTCCCTATTCTCTGCCAGAGAATTTGTGGAATCAGTACGAGGCCAGAGAAGTCTCTAATTTTCCCTTAGAAAATCCTCTTCATAATAGAGCAGAAAGAAGGATGGATAAAATATTTAAATTGCACTGGGCAACCCTTCCACAATCTCCTGCTAACACATAAATTTGACAGACTTCTTATACTTCTCAGTGGCTCCCTTTTGCCTAAAGGTACAAAACAAGGACCTTCATGATTTGTTTCCTGTCCACCTTTCTCAATTTCTTTCCCACTACTCTCCTATATACATTGTGCTCCCAAGACATAATAAACGACTCACAGTTACCCCACACAGGCTCTATTATATACCTTCATGTGGTTCCCTCGGCTTGCAATGGCCTTTTCTCAATGGCCTTCCTGGTGGACTGTCATTCTTCAAACATCACGCTTCTGAAGGTTTCCCTGAGCCCCCATGAATAATCATTGTTTTTGTTTGGTGTTTCCATAGCACTTTCTAAACACATTATTACAGCACTTATTCCACTGAGCTATATAATTTTTTAATGCCTGTCTCCAAAACTGCTGTGCCACCTACAAGCAAGGGTGACAACTTCTTCCTCCTTGTCTCCAGTGTCTTATGCCATGTTTGACACACAGTAGGCAACCCAATGTTTGCTAAATAATCCAGAACTAACAGTCTATGAGTTCATTCTGTTAAAAAAAAATAGATTATAAGGAGGCCTAAATACGTATCTTAAATATGCAAAGCAATGCTGTTGAGCTACAAAAATTCCTGGTTTGTTTTTAAGGGCTAAATTTATTTCTACACATCAGTATAAAAGAATCTCAAAGCCCTTTGCTGCAGCCAAAAAAACAACATTTATAAAGTTATGCCTTAAGACATTTCCTGGTAATACGGCTGTTGCAAAGACATACTACTCTTTATAGACAATATAAGCATACAAACTATGAAACCCAATTAATTTTAGAGAAAATCTAACGAAAGTGCAGATTAGCAAGATTGAACTTTATTCGTATGAACCATAACAATTAATGATGTTCCCAAGAAACTGTGAGCAAGCTTTGTCGTTAATCAGGTCTATTTTTACACTTGTATTAAATTAAGCAATTTGGTCCTGCCCTAATAGCCTAATCAAAGTGAGTAAAGAATAATGTTAATTTCTGAATGTACTAATATTGAAGTAAAATACCAAACCATGTAATTATACATATCCTGTATGATATAATGATAACAGAAATCTACTAGAGTACAAATCATTCCTTGATGTTAGGTTTTAATCCATTTTCTACCAATCTCTCACTAAAGTTTAATTTTTACCAAAGTAACTCACAAATTTCTATTTAATATGAAAGATAAATATACTCTTATTGCGTAATATTTGGTATGTACAAAAATATATTTACCATGGATGTGTATTTTTAATCAAAATACTAAAACAAACATTTGTGAATCTGCCACCCATTTATAGCCACTTTTCCAAAGTTTACAAAATTATTTACTTAAAATGAAAAATAATATAACCACACAGAAAACAGTACTGTACCTATCTTCTTTTTACCTGATACCCATGATATATAAATCTCCATATGAATTATAAGAAGTCACAGATATTAAGATATTTCAGTAAAAAACTGCAGCAGATAATCAGATTAACCACAAGTCCCAAACAAGAGCTGTTACTTTTAAGTTAGGCTCTTAAACAGGCTGAGGGCACTTCAGTTAGGAAGAATGGGAAAGAATGGATGTGGGAAGGAAAAATTGAAAGAAGCATCTTCTACTTTGTGGAGGGAGCTCAGGCTTTGAGTCTTATGAGGTATATACTAACATATTGCTTTCTGACTGCTTTAAAAAAGTAAGTTTTGATTGTCCAGTCAGACCAGAATTAACTTTCAGAAAGGGTTTTAGCCCTTACTTCATCACATGTAAGGCACACAGTGTGATGCAGGGGGCAGCAGGAAGGAAGCATAAGGGTTGGAAAAGAAATAAAAAATAAACATGTTAACATCCGCAAATATGTGGTCTAGATAAAAATTCCAAAATAACCTATGACAAACTCCTGGTGGCAGAACTAATAAGCATTCAGAAGGGTTGTTGATAATATTCTAATTTAAATATCAACATTTTAGATACTGGCAACAAAAACTTAAAAAATGTAAATTTTAAGAAGATAGCTACCATACAACAAAACTATAAAGGACCTTGGAATAAAGATATGTAAGACCTCCATGGAGAAAATTTTAAAACATTATGAAAGATATAAAAGATTTAAGTAAATGAAGAACCATACCATGTTCACAGATTAAAACATTAATGTTATAAAAATCTAAATTCTCCCACAGACTGCACTATAAATGTAATGTAATAATCAAAATCTCAAGAGGGGTTTTCATGAAACTTGGCAAGCTATCATAAATTCACATGGAAAAGTGAGGGCACAGAAGAGCCAAGGCAATGCTTAAAAAGGGACAGTGAATGGACTCACCCTGCCAGTGTCAAGACTCATAAAACTACATAAAACTACTGGAACTAAAACACTGAAGCCGGTGCAGGAACAAACAGGCTAAAGATGCACATAGACGACAACCTGACAGATGACAGGGAGCATTTCAAATCAGTGAGAACAGGATATGTAACCCAACGAATGGTGCTGGAGCAACTAGTAATCCACATGTTAAAAACCAGTAATAATAGCCCTGGCTGGTGTGGCTCAGTGGATTGAGTGCGGGCTGCGAACCAGGCATCGCAGGTTCGATTCCCAGTCAGGGCACATGCCTAGGTTGCAGGCCATGTCCCCCAGCAACCACACACTGATGTTTCTCTCTCTCTCTCTCTCTCTCCCTCCCTTCCCTCTCTAAAGATAAATAAATAAATCTTAAAAAAAAAAACAACAGTAATAATATACATTTAAAAAACCAGCTCCTGGCAGATTAAAAACCTAAATAGGAAAAGCAAAACTTTCTAAAGAAAATACAAAAGAGTTCTCTTTATATCTTCTAAACAATACCCAAAAAGTATAAAGCATAAAGGAAAGATTGATAAATGTGGTAACATTAAAATTAAAAATCTTGGTACAACTAGAGAGACATTAAACAAAATGAGGATATGAGAAGGAACTCGTATACACTGCTGGCAGAAGATTAAATTGGTACAAATGATTTAGAGAGTGATTTGGTCCTATCTGCTAAAACTAAGGACAAGCATAATTGATTATCCATCAATTCCATATCTGTAGCAACGGTTATCATTCTTGTTTGTCCATGATCTAAAGTAACAAATGCATTTTGAAACCCAGTAGACAAAAATATATCCGTATAAACAAAACAGAGGTTTTATTAATTGTACAGGTGTGCATGTGGTATATGTATGTGTATGTGCATACATAATGCACTCACATATATGTGTGCATATATATACAATGTATTTTCTGGAATGTTGGCTGCAACCCACTAAACTGACTTCATGACCAATAATAGGTCATAACCACAGGCTTAAAAAACCTTTCTAGAAGAATACCTATAAAGGTGCACAGAGACACATGCAAGCATAGTCACTGGGACATGATGTATGTAAGTGTAGGTATAGGCTTATGATAACACCAAATAAGTAACTCTGGAAAAAGAGAGAAACATAATCAAGAAAAGTTTCATAGGTCACTTCAACTATATCTGCATTCATACAGGTCATCATTTTAAAAATCTAAAGCTCTTGTGGCAAAATGTTAGTATTTGATAAAACTTTAAAAATATTCTCTATACATTTTATGTTTGGTCTTTCATTTTGTAGAGAAAAAAAGACATGGGAACTTTAAACAAATAACAACAACAAACCTTCCAGCTATAGAGGCTTGAGAATCCTCTATAGAGAGGAAAAGGAATAAAAGTACCAGAAATTTCTGCAATTTTTTATATAGAGAAAATAGACTTATGGATAGCAGTGCTTTAACTCTATATGTAAGGGTAAAATGAAAATAGTCATGAATCATACATCATATTTTCCTCATATCCTTTAAATCTTTTAATTTTTATTCACTGATTTTAGGAAGAGAGGAAGGGAGGGGGAAAGAGAGAGAAATAGCAATTTGTTTTCCACTAATTTATTCATTCACTGCTTGACTCCTGTATGTGCCCTGACCAGGGATTGAACCCACAACCCTGGCATATCAGGACAATGCTCCAACCAACTGAGCTAACTGTCCAGGGCCTTTCCTCATATCCTTTAAATAAATTAGTTGTGATTAAATTTCCACTTAACTAAAAAGAAAGTTCTATGTTCAATAACATACTGAAATAATAACACCAATTTACTTAAATGTATTGCAGAAAATCTTAATGTCATCCATCTTATCAATTCACCTATCCATCCTTACATCTATCATTCATACATTACTTGAAGGACTCTTCAACAGAAATGCACATGAGAATCACCTGATTAATTATGAAATACAAATGTATTTCACAATCCCAACCCCAAAGTTTCAAACTCAGTAAATTTGGAGCAAAGCCCAGGAAACCACGTTGTTGAAAAGCTAACAAAGATGACTCTGACTTGTTGAGACCCAGACCTAATTAGCACCCACTACAGTGTAGCCACAAGTATTGGGCATTGAAAAGAATGTAATTAAACATTCCATCTTCCCACGAGGTATTTAAGGTCTAATATAAGGGACTGGGTATGTATATAATTATAATGTGCTGTCAAAAGTAACCAATGCTATTGAGGAAACCATTAAACCTCCCGCAACTTCATATTTCATATCAGACTTCCACTCCATCCTCCAGGAAGAAGCTATGCTGGTTTAACACTTAAAGTTGCTCCCTTCACCTTTTCATTTGCTGCTCCCTCTGGGAAGAGTAACTTAGATGAGAGCCTGAGTATTCATGTGGCAGAAATAAAATAAGGTAGAATCACTGCTCACTACCTGATTCTTGAGGTGCACTAGCTAGCACCCTCTTCCCTTTTCTCTTTTCTCCTCCCTCTCCCTCTCCCCCTCTCTCTCTCCACTCTCTCCCTTTCTCCCTCCCTCTCACAAATACACACATCTTCTAGAGAAAGGTCTAGCTAGATCTGCAAACCTATAACTTTTGTGCTGGATCTCCCTCTCCTGAACTGGACAAGTACTCGCAGGGATTATAAGGCACGCAGAGAATTCTTATGCAGTGGGTGGGTAAGTGTACTAGGAGTTTGCTCTGCACTCTCACCTCTTCTCCAAAGAATTTTTTTAAAGATTTTATTTCTTTATTTTCAGAGAGAGGGAAAGCAAGGGAGAAAGAGAAGGAGAGAAATATCAATGTGCAAGAAATACATCTATCAGTTGCCTCTCACATATCCCCAACTGGGGACCTGACCCGCAACCCAGGCATGTGCCCTGACTGGGAACTGAACCAGCAACCTTTAGGCTCACAGTCCAGCACTCAATCCACTGAGCCACACCAGCTGGGGCTCCAAAGAATTTTTTTGATAACAAGTGAGGAAGCATGGAAAGTCTTCACACATTGTCCAATACAGCCATTAGCAAAATAAATAAATAAGTAAATAAATAATTCAAAATTAAGTTAACACTATTTTATATTCAACATCTGGCTCTTTTTGTGTTCTCAATTTATTCACAACTCAGAGTCTGATGAATCTTTAAATGGTATCCATAAGACAAAAAATTGCCATTATTACGGAACAGAGAAAGGTATTAGAGTTTCCCTCTGGCTTGAAAAGCAAAGAAGAATGCAGAGAGGAAGTAACTTTGAAGAGAGTTGTGTTCTAGAAACAGAAAAATGGTTCAAAGCATGTTGAATTATGCAATGAAACAGCATTGGCAGAAGAATGCAAAAAAGAAAAGTAAGAAAAATTTGTTGAAAATCTGAAGTTGATAATACAACTGAAATCTCAGAGAAGAATTTCATTTTGCAAAAGACCTGATTTAGACTGGCTGGCTTATATGGGACAAAGTAAAACAAATAGGTTAGAAGAGTGGTCTGAGAACATGGCAATGTTAAAATGAGAGCTCTGTACCAAGAAACTCACCACTGGAGAGTGAGCATGGAGGCAGGCACCCAATTAGGAGGTCATTAAACCCAAGCAAAACCTAATGAGGTTGCAGAGGAAAGAGAATGAATGAGAACTATATTATGGAGGTGGAATCAACAGAATTTGCTAAAGAAATGCATGTGCTGGCAAAAAGGAGTATACCCATTAACATTTTTTGTTTTCCTTCTGTCCCGTATGGCAAGGTCAGGGACTAAGGAAAGCCAGTAACCTTAGCTACATCTAGAAAAAACAGCTCTGCAAAGTATCTGTCCTTCAGATGAGTTTTCTTTTCTAACACAGAAAAAGTGGATTTATAAAAGTATCCTATTTACTCTCTTGAATACTGTAAATAATGTTACACGCGGCTTAAATACCTTGTTTCAGAAAATGCAAATTTATATTACTATTGTGAGGAAAAATTTTAAAATTCACAGAAAAAATGAATGTTGTCTAGAGAATATGACAATAATATCACTGTAAAACAAGTTATGAACATGTGACATCCATCTACCTACAACCATGCAATTTAAAAAATATATTAAACAGGCCTCATAAAAATTCTAGAATACAACTACAATATAAGTAGAGAACAAGCGCTTACTACATGCCTATTCAAAAATGTGATTCACAGGTTATCTCATTTAATCTTCACAGTTCTATATAGTTGATCCTAATACAGTCTTGCATCTTATTGCTAAAAAAGGCAAATCTAAGAAAGGTCAAGGCTTGCTTAGGTTTCATAGCTGGTAAGAGTGATAGAACCAGAACCTGAGTCCATGTTTGTATTTTTTTTCATTCTGAAGCTCACATTCTTAACTACTAAACATACTGTCTACAATTGAAATCATATCGGAGTTTTTTGGTTGAGACTTCAAAAATTACAATAACAAAATTATAAATTAACAATAGTAATTTAACACTTCCTTGAAAAACAGAAACTACAAATAAGCATAACACTTCTAGATAGTGTTAGCTGGAAGAGCTTGCACACTAATGGAAATTTACACCAATGACGTGTCAAGTCTCTGTGCATAACCGCCACTCTCTGTCTTACTCTGAGTTACAGTAGCAGGTGTATACAAAATGTGCCAGAAAAAGAGTGGTGACCTAAATTTACCGTATTTGCCATGTATAATGTGCTCCTGTGTATAACACGCACCCACACTTTTGTGAGCATCATGCACAGGATTATTATACCTATTATTATACCCATGGTATGTAATCATTATGCCCATGTATAATGAGCATCCTTTTTTCCCCTCAAATATTTGGACAAAAACATGTGCATTATACATGGTAAAATACGGTAACTTCCAATGCTTGGAGCAGCACAGAACGGCATTTATGAGTCATAAGCATCTAACAATGTATTACAGATAAAATGTGCTGCCCTCTACTGATTTCAGCACCTCCCATTTAACACTGAACAGTCACATAAGAAAAAAAAATTATTATTAGAGAACTAATTCAAATCTTCATTTCTCTTTATGATAAGATAAATACAATAAATAATTATTATTTAAGCCAGGAGCAAACTTTTGGCATGTAAAACCAAATACAGAAATATATCCAATAATGATTATTCACTAATTAGAATGATTAAGGAAATGCCAGTACAGAAAATGACAAAAGATGAATTATTGAATACAGGGTGGTTACATCTTATGCAAGGAATTTATGTCTTACAACACAATTCGAACCCTACCTTTTTCAAATCTTTTTTCCTACAGGAATAAATTTAAAGGGAAGCTGAAGAACATCACAAGTATTATATTGTATTTCTTTTTCAAGGATAGTTTAGCACAATAAATGAGTATAATAAAATATGTTTTTAAGGATGCTTTAAAAGCATAATGTATTCATAGTAAGGTATTTGTATCACTATCACTTCCCAAATATCAAAACTATTTCCTATTTTAACACAAATGATAGCTTGGCTTAGGAGTGCATTAGAGTGGTTGTGATTTTAGAGCCAGGATGCCAGACGATGCTAAATTTAACAAGAAAACTGAAAATAACAGCAAAATAATCACCAAAACCACGTGCAGAAGTTCCCGTGCATGTAAACAATAGTAGACTTCACAGGATGCTGACAAACGATGCTCAGTATTTCCAGTTACCAGCTAAAGTGGTACCACTGAGAGTAAACATGGTTAATAATTCCTAGGCCAGTGAACTCTGAAACTATGTGATTCTTGATGAGATTTTTTTTGATTCTGGGGATTTGCATGATTTAAAATTTTTAGCATACAGTGCTCTTTTGCTCTGTTTCAAACCCACAAAACTTCAATTACTTAAACTTAGCTCAACAGAAACATACTCCATTTTTAACAGCCTTTTGTTTTTTTGGTAGAAAACATTACCTTTTTATTTGTTGTTTTAACAGCTTTATTAAATTATAATATACATACCATAATATTCCCCTTTTATAAGTGTAAACTCAGTGAATTTTAATAAATGTACAGAGTTGTACAATCATCACCATAACTCAGTGTTAGAATCATATCATGATTCTCAAACTGTTACTAACTTCACCCACCAAAGTAACCAAGAAATTCATTACAACTAATAACTCAGAAGCTTTTTGGCTCTGCTATTTTTAAAAAAGAAAATAGATATGACTGACTTTCAATGAACACATTATCTAAAACATGCTAAGAGTATTTTAAACATACTAAAAGAATCATGCTGAGGAGGATTTAAACTGTCCTCCTATAATCTTGTCTACAACGTTAACTTGGCAAACTAATATGGACAGTACAAGTGTAAAATTAAGTTCAGTTTATATTTTGAATTCCAATAAGTGAAATATGTTTGACTACAGCTCTACCACTCTCAACAGAACCCGACACATGTGTCTTCCAAAACTAAGATGCTTTGAAAGGAAGCATAAAACCAGCTGTGAATACTTAGGGCAAATGCCCACCTGCAAAAAAGCTCAGCATTGGCAGTATTTCCAAATAAAATGTGAATTGATATTAACCTCTCTTAAAAAAAAGTTTACATCTTCTTAAGTTACTACTTAAGTAGATAAATACACATATATTTTAGTGTAATATATAGTAAAGTATCCCATGATACCTTTATAGTCAAGATAAAAAATGTGAAAATAAAATCAGCTTAATTTATGGATGGTTGAACTACAAAGTGTTTTAATAATTCAAGGTGAATCTAGTATAATATTGTTGTCAACTGTAATTGATAATTAAAAATTTTTTTTTTAAATCATCCTTGGTGACCTAAGGTCGCTCGCTCAAAAGTGTCATGCTGCAGATCTCTGATTCTGGCTCCATGTACTTTAAGATGTGATGTTATAATATAATAAGTAGTATATATTTATCAGCTTTCCAAAACAGAGCTCCTAAAACCCTTGGAATCTCCTGAGTGATGAGGGTGCCAGGAGCATCTTTCATTATTTATAATAAGCCTCTTTCAAACATGCCTGAGTTTACACTAATTAGGTGACTCCTGGAGGAAGGGAAATGGCTGCCAAGGCAGCCTACCATATGATTAGAAGATTGGAACTTCAGCTCCGTCCCTGACTCCAGAGGGGCGGGTGGGGCTACGGATTAATCACCAATGGCCGTGATTTAATCAATCATGCCTATGTAGTGAAGCCTCTCTAAGAATAATAAACTACAGGAGCAGAAAGCTTCCAGGTTGCTGAACATACCCAGGTGCAGGGAAGGTGGCGAGTCTGGAGAGGCCATGCAAGCTCTATGTCCACCCCCCAACCGTGCCCATCCCGTACAAACGAAATCTCTTACCTAAACTCAGAATACATACACATGTAAACAACTCAAAATGCGGCTACTTTCAGTACTTTGTGTTTAGAAATAAATGTGGAAAAACTTAATACTCCTTAAGTATTTGGGTTTTTTTTACTGGAAAACAATAATTCTCCTCAATTAAAAGACTCAAATTTTAATCATTCTTCCTTGGAAGACTTCATTTAAGAAGTCTCTTCAAAGTTCTTTTCTTATTGAAAATAGGAAACAGCCCTGGCTGGTGTAGCTCGGTGGATTAAGCACGGGCTGCAAACCAAAAAGGTCACCGGTTCGATTCCCAGTCAGGGCACATGCCTAGGTTGTGGGCCAGGTCCCCAGTGGGGGTCATGAGAGAGGAAACCACACACTGATATTTCTCTCCCTCTCTTTCCCCTTCCCTTCCCCTCTCTCTAAAAAATAAATAAATAAAATATTTTTTAAAAATAGGAAACAAAGGCAATGGTATATAATAATGTATGTACTGACTACTTACATCAAAATCTAGCCTGCGCCCTGATCAGTGTGGCTCAGTTGGTTGGAGTGTCATCCCATAAACCAAAACAGGTTGCAGGTTCAATTCTCAGTCAGGGACATGCCTCAGTTGCACATTGGGTCCCCACTAGGGGCATGTGCAAGAGGCAACTGATTGATGTTTCTTTCTCACATCGATGTTTCTCTCCCTCTCTCTCTCTTTCCCTTCTTTTTCTCTCAAAAAAATAAAATAAAATAATCAAGCCTGCAACTAAAATAAGGTCCAGGAAATATAATTACTTAAAATATTTTAAATGTACGCCATGAATTACATGCACATTTCTGAGGTGGTGTGTCTATGTCCTATTTTTATATTATTTTTCATTGTTTTCCTCTCTGTAGCACTTCAACTGAAATTCTTTCACTTAGTATGTAATTTTAAAATAATGTCACAACCCTACTTACTATAAGCACTTGAATTTATAACTTAAAGCATTAAGTTCACTTGAAAAATAAAATGGAAAGAAAAAAAACAATATGATAGAAAGAGCACTTTTTTGTTCTTTGCTATTCCATAAAAATATGTAACCATATTAATACACTGAAACAACTGATTACAGGAATATTTTTAAAAGCACACATTTAATAAAAATCATGTAAAATATCCATCTTACCAATATCATTAGCAAGAGAATTAGGATCAGATGCCCCCAGGGTGGCTTCAAACTCCTCTTGGAGACGGTATGCTCTTTGCAGCAGAGCTTCAAGTTTATGGATAAATTCAGTACTAATAATATCCTACAAAGAGAGAAAAAGTGCACATAGCAAATATTATATACTAATGTTAAACTTTGAAACATTTTCCACTTTTAAATAAAAGGCAGAAAAAGTGAAAGATATAAAAATACTCCTGCTGGGTACAGAGAGTACTGTGACAGAAGTCAGGAGGCCTGGGTTCTGGCGGTGACTTTGGCTCAATTATCTCATTTTTCAGGGAGTCAGTTTCTTTATCTGTGAAACTGAGCTGGACTAGATTGGGGATTCTTAAAATAAGGTCCCTGGACCAGAAGCATCAATATTATCTGGGAACTTGTCAGAAATGCAAATTCTTAGGACCTACCTCAGTCCCACTGAATTAAAAACCTGAGGGTGGGGTCCTTGAATCTATGTTTTCACAAGCCTTTCAGATGATTCTGATGCATGCCCAAATTTGAGAGTCACTAGTTCAGATGATCAGTAAGTACTGATGAAGTTCTAACTCTATGTGATTTTTGTGACCATAATGGAACTTAATTAAACCCAAAGCACAAAACAGACCTTAAAAAATTCCTTCAAAAATTGTATCTGCTTAATTGTATACATACCTAGAAAATCAGAAAATTGAACAGAAAGAGCCCAATAAGAAACAGTTTCAAACAATCCCAGGGGAGAAAATAAACAGTTCTTTTAAATGCCATAGAAAGCAAGTACACTGAGTCAACATTAAAGTAGTTTGATTCCTCCAAACAGGAATACCACTCTCAAAAAAATCACCCTTACATCTACACTTTCTTCAGCAATGGCATCTCCTGCACCCAATTTAATGGAACCACAGGCTTCATCCTCAGCCTGTCTATTTCGAAAGGTTAGCGCTTGTTCCCATCGACGCAATGCCTCTTCAAACAATTCCATACCTAAAAATTAAGAACAGAACAATTGTAAACAAGCAAAGCGAACGCCAAAATAAAATCATTTGGCATCTAAACTGTTCTTCATACAGTTATCATCAACGGCAAACACAGTCTGACTGTAGTTTTGGTACTAAAGAATAATTTTATGTTCATGTCATTTCACAGTAGAATCCTTAATTCCCCAATGTATTCCAGGCCT
Source organism: Tonatia bakeri (assembly GCA_004024845.1). Taxonomy (NCBI): domain Eukaryota; kingdom Metazoa; phylum Chordata; class Mammalia; order Chiroptera; family Phyllostomidae; genus Tonatia; species Tonatia bakeri. Next base: position 8,047 of record PVIA01015898.1, on the reverse strand, counting down.
ATCAAAAATCAGTCAGCCAAAAATCAGACAGAAATGACTAATGTTTTCATTTTTTTTAAAAAAATGTAACTCAAATGTATATGATGTTTGGAATTTTTCTAAAACAGTATCATGAATTCATCAAAAGAGCAACAATAATAGCTGTTTTTATAGCCACACAACTACCTTTCAAAATAACACCCTAAGTTAAAAAGAAAACTGATGGGTAAATAAAAGAAACTAGTTGATACGAAGCTGCAAGGTTTATAAAGGTTCCCAGAAGGAAAGAGTAAAGCTATGAGGAATAAAGTAGCATAAGAAGTCTAGAATACAGTCTCTTCTACCTTCTTCCCCACTAACAGGTGTCTTAAACAAGTAACACACCAACTTGCTGATCCGGATGGACAAATTGCTGGGCCAGAGTTAAAAGTCTACAAGATTATAGGAAGAACTCCTGAAGAGATAGTTCAGGTAGGAATTTTATATTCCTGACAATATGGGAAAATGGGTGAATATGTGCCTCTTTTTCTCCAAATTAAAAAAAAAAACTTACCAAAACAAAAGTATTTCAAAATCTTAATTTTTCAAGACATATAAAAGAAAAAATCTTTAAAAGTTGCTTAAGAATACAGGAAAGTCATTGTCAAGATGTTTTTAAGATATGATAGTTAAAAGAATACCTTGCCTCTAAAATAATTTCAATTACCTGGAGAACCTACAACTCTAAAAAATAAAATGTTCTTTAAATGCAATTCAGGCCTTTGCTTCTTTGTAGCAAAGGATCACCACCTAAATCTTCCTTCTAAGAAATTTAAGCACTTAAAAGACAATTATTGTATATCACTCTTTACTCTCATTTCTCCGAACTATACAATTCTAATTCCTTCAGCATTTCTTCACTCCATGCACTCTATCCATCTGATTATTTTGGGTAAACATAAGGGAGAATTATCCAACAGCAGAGCTATCTCTCGGGAAGCACTGGGTCTTACCTCACAGAGGAACGTGGCCCAAACTATCATATTATCATTAGTTTTATAACAGAATTCAAGCATATTGGATTGGCCAAAAAGTTCATTTGTTTTTTTCTGTAAGATGGCTCCAGTAGCACTTAGTTGTCTTTAACTTCATTAGAAACAATTTGATAGATTGTATTGTGACAGCTGTCATATCAGCGTTCACTTGAAAAAACTTTAGCAAAAGTGGTGAATCTTTGTGTAGCCATTTTAATATTGAAAATGGAAGAAAATACACAACAGTTTTGGCATATTATGCTTTACTATTTCAAGAAAGGTGAAAATGCAACTGAAATACAAAAAACAAAAGGATTTGTGTAGTGTGTGGAGAAGGTGCTGTAACTGACTGAACATGTCAAAAGTCATTTGTGAAGTTTCCAGCTGGAAATTTCTCCCTGCTCAATGCTCCATAGTTGGGTAGATAAGTTGAAATTGATAATAATTAAATTGAGACATTAATTGAGAACATTCAATGTTATACCACGTGGGAGATAGCAGACATATTCAAAATATCTAAAATCAACAAAGTTATTGGTGAAAATGAAAAAATGTATCTTTTATGGAAAAAACTAAACGAACTTCTTAGCCATCCTAGTATGTCACCAGTCTTTTTATGCCATCAGTCTTGCACAGGGACTCAACACAATGGTGAGTGCTCAGGGGCCCCACAGGGCTCTTACCAGTCCTGGCTCCATCGCACTCTAACTCCCAGCAGCTTCTCCAGTTTGGCTCTACTTCTCACTAATGTCCCAACAAGCTAGGAGATAGGTTTGCTGCACACAGTTAAGAGTTATCTAGAGCATGTGAGCTTAATTCTCTGAAGACCTTTGGAAAAGTTTGCAAAAGAACTACTCTTACACCTTTCCCCACAGGCAGGAGTACCTACTGCGATACTACTGGAGATGATAAGTCTTCAACTATTCTAGACTTTGGGAATGCATTCAAACGCACACAGTCCTTCTGTAAGTCATCATCCCCTTTACTGCTCATTGGCCAAGGCTGCATCAAGGTTTTTTGGTTTGGTTTTTTAATTAGTATGCATTTCCAATAAATGGAACACAGCCTGAAATAGAATACAGAAGAATGGTGATACCCATTTGAAAAAGTATTTGATCTGACTCGGTGTTATATTCTCTGGTTTTCTTTCTGAGCTCGAGATTTTCTAGACATGCTCATGGTCAAGGCAAGAGGAATACTGAGATGTAAAACAATGGCCTTCTTTCTATTTAAAATTTTCTCTGGATGTAAGAACGCAAATGATAGCTAGTGGGTTCTGGTAGACTCGTTAGGTAAGAGTCAACAGATTAGGTTAAGTGAGTGTAATGGTCACCCAAAGGTATCAGGTCTTAGTCTCTGAAACTTGTATATATTATCTTGTAAGGAAAAGAGGTCTTGCGGATGTGATGAAATTAAGATTCTTAACATGGGGAGATTATCCTACACCACCCTGTGGGCCCTAAATTCAATCACAACTTGTAAGAGAGAGGCAGAGGGAGATTTGATATACAGAGGAGATAAAATGAAGACAAAGGCAGAAACTGAAACCAGGAGACCACAAGCTAGAAGCCACTAGGAGCTGGAAGACACAAGAAACAGATTCTCTCCTATCCTCCATATGGAGCATGGCCTTGATGACACCTTGATGTTAACCCAGTGACAAAGGTTTCAGGCTTCTTGCCTCCAGAACTCAGAGAATAAATTTCTGTTTTAACATACCAAGTGTTAATCTGGTACAGCACCCTCAGGAAACTAATACAATAGGTTGGGTTATATGCACAAGATTCAACAGATATAAGAACATTTTTAAATTATAGTTGTTTCCCTTAGAATAATTCTTAGTTCTTTAGTTTTACATTAAATGTTGAGTCTATCTTAAAACTTTATTATGTTACTCCTACCCATCAAGTACAAGTTCTCAGGAGTAGTCACAGGAATATTAACAAGTTTAATATCATCTTCATCTGCTTTGTCCCAGGAATTAGAATTGCCACAAGCACAGCTATGACAAGAATTGACACTCTGGACCTAAAATTAAGATGGACAAAAGTTACTTCAAAATCTCTTTTTTAATAGTATTTTTTGACCTTTTATAATCATAAATTATTTATATATGTCCTATTCCTGGTAAAACAACCCATGTAATTTCTACCTAAAGACCCTAAAAATTCTAAGCCTTTATTTCTTCAAAAATACACAAGTAGATCAATATTTTGAACATAAATCAGTTACTTCCATCAAAAATCAAGCAATTTTTTAGTTTACTATTTTATTAAATATTTACTTACAAATTTTATTCACATCTACTTTGATTTTAGGTAGCTAGTATTAACCTAAAAATAAAAGGCTGAAGTGACAGACAACAAGCATTTATTTGAGATCGATAAGAAAAGCTTTTAGGCAGCACTGACTCAGGCAGAAAGACCAACAGTGTTCCGAGCAGGAAAGGAAGGCAAGGGAACAATTACTCAATGAGGAAGGCATTACACTATGTGCAGATAAGCTAACCTAGTGATGCTAATTCAGTCTGGCAGTCACCAGGCTGGTAGTCATAATATCTGATTCCTTGTTATCTTTGCAAACAATTATTTGGGATGCAATGCTGCTTTAGGCCTAGTACAAAAGTTACTTTGACCTGCTTTAACATGCCAAAGGTTTGAGGTATAGTAAGACTTGCAAGGCAGTTCTTTTGGGATGGCAGCTCTGACTCCATTTTTAAAGTGGCTCCATTTGTATTATTTTTTACACTAGCTTATTTTCCTTTTAGAATTTATTGCAATGTTCATTCTCTACTATATGATAACTAACATTAAAAATCCTCTATCATCTTCCCTTCTCTAGCAATCATTTCATTCGCCTCTGTGCAGAAACAGAGATCCCCAATCTCTAACACCAGTTCTATCCACTTTTTAGAAATCTAAACCCGAATTTCCATTTGCCATTTGGTGACTCCACTTGGCTCTTCTGCTGGCATCTCAAACAGATTATATGAAAGAAATACAACAAAAACTCTTCCTCCTCCTATTCACTAGTAGTACATACTTCAATCCTCATAATTTCTCAAAATAGAAAACAAGAAGTGACCTTTAATTTCTCTTCCCACATTTCTCAGACCAATTACCAAATTCTGTAGACCCTCTCTCCTCCATTCCACTCCTGTTGTCATGACCCTCATTTAGGCATCATCAAAGGCACAGATCTGCCCTGGCTGGTGTGACTCAGTGGATGAAGCAACGGCTTGTGGACCAAAGGTTGCTGGTTTGATTCCCGGTCAGGGCACATACCTGTGTTGCAGGCTAGGTCCCCACCTGGGGGCATGAAAGAGGCAACAGATCAATGTATATTTTGTGCATTGATGCTTCTCTACCTCTCTTTCACCCTCCCCACTTCTAAAAATAAATAAAGGGTGTTTGTTTGTTTAAAGGCACAAATCTGAGTTCACAGACCTGGCAATAGACTCACTAGGCCAGATGAGGCAAGTATAGTCAAGTCATTCTGAAGACTTGTTACTCACAATATTATCGTGAAACTCACTTTCTCTACCTCCTTGTCAAGAACAGCTTCAACTTTCAGTTGAGAAAATTTAAAACAGAGGCACTTCTCTAACATAAAAGAAGTCCAAATTATAGAATGGCCATATACTTCATTATCTTGTTCAGTTTCACAGAGGAATTGAAAGTCTGCAAGCCTTTGATAGCTGCTCCTGAGGCAGAAGAGGCTTTAAAAAAATATTATATTTTTAGGCACTTAAGAATGGGGCAGCTAGATATTTCAACAAAGTATAGAAGGCACAGAACAAAATATGGTGTTCTATAAATTATTATTTTTTAAATGTTTTAATCCTCACCTGAGGACATGTTTCCTTTGCTATTTTTTAGAAGGAGAGAGGAAGGGACAGAGAGAAACATTGATGTGAGGAAGAAGCATCAACTGGTTGCCTCTCACATGTACCTGGACTGGGGATTGTATGCGCCCAGATCTAGGGATATGACCTGCAGCCTAGATATGTGCCCTGACCAGGTATCGAACCCACAACCCTTCGATTGGATGATGCTTCAACCAACTGAGCCACACAGACCAGGGCTCTGTAAACTACTTTTTTTTCACTAACTTTTATTAGCTATATTTATAATATAAAATAATAGGTGACCTAGGTAGAAAGCATTAAACTAAATAATGAGTCTAAGAGAAAAAGTAAACTACCACTCCTCTTACACCTTCCTGGGCCCATTGTCATTCAGTACAGGAAACCTCTGTTCACAGCTTCTGGAGTATATGCACCCCCTCTCACTTCCCTTTTCAATACATATTGCTTTCAACACGAAGTTTTCTTTCCATACTAAACATATCTTAGACATGTATAAACTACTTTTTAAAACGAACACACATGTTGGTAGAGGCATGCACTCCCTGGAATAACATAGGAAACTGTTTGTCTCAAGGAAGGGAACTGAATACATCATGAACACGTCTTTCACTGTACATTTCTTGCTTCTTTATTTAGTAGCAAGTACATATTTTTAAAAATATATTTTAAATTTTATACTTATAATTTATAATTTAAAGATGATAAGTTATCATTTTTAAATTATATTAGATTTAAACAGTAACTTCATTCCTTATTTATCAATAAATACTCCATTAATGCTCCAGACACAGAAGTGAGGAACTCCATACTTGGCTTCAGCAAGCCAAACATTTTTTCCTAAGCAGGCTCATCAGGTAAATTCTGTGACCTAGCATGAAGTCTGGGTGCGTCCTCCAGCTTTCCGCAGAGCATTTAGCTTCGAAGCAACATTTCCGTATCACCACCATTTTAAGAGGGCCCCACGGGCCACATCACTTACTCAAAAACCCTGGAAGCACACTGACTGCATATTTAGCAAAATGATCGTTTTACTTCCTCAACCAGATCTCTTAAGGTTTTGTAGCTTATTAAGAGCTATCTATAATTGTATAACTTTTAAACCAATAAGTAACAACAGGTATATAAACAAACTTAAAAGTATAATAAGTTTTTTTATTTACTTACAGAGGCCAAACTCTGTGCAGAATCTGAGTATTTACTGAAAAGTCCTCCATTAACATAGTTACAAGACTGAGATCCTTTGTCTTTGACAGAACTTAAAGATAAAGTCAAATTCTGTCTACTACTGGAACAACTTGAACCTATCAAACAAACATATCAATATTACAACTGCCAACAGATACAATGATAAATTTCAAAATTATGTTATATTCATTCAGAAACCTAATTTTAAAACACATTTCATTCATTTGTGTAAATTATTATACATATACCATTAAAATCTACTTCTCTATACAATGTTTTTAACACTGCTAAAATGTGCTTCTGAAATGAAGAATAAACTATTCATCTAATTAATCAAGGTGGTATTGATGGTCTATTGTAATCAGTATAAAAATACTGATAACTATGAATCTTTAAATTATAAATTTAACTATATAAGCACTTCCTTTCCTGAATCATATATACACCTTATCCACATTGCATTATATTGTAACTATTTTTTTGTACATCTGTCTCCCTTAACTATCTTTCATTCATCTAGGGCACACATTGTGTCTTAGTTTATCTTAATGCAGCAGCTAAGACACTCTTCAATTCAAATGCTGGCATTTATCAGTTATATGAACTTGAACAAGTTACTTACCTTTTCTATATCTCAATTTTCTTTATGTATAAAATGGGAATAATAACATAAATTAGAGTCCTAATTCATAGGACTGTAGGATTGTTATAAAGGTCAAATAACACAGTGAATATATAGCATTTAGCACTGCACCCGAGATCTAATAATTTTAGTAGGGGTTGTCATCATTGTAATGTTCACTGTATTTGGTACAAAATATTCACTCGTTAATTACTTGCTGTGCAAATGAATCACAAAAGATATATGATACACTAAATCATAAATTTACAAATGATTTCAAAATTAAGAAAATAAGAAATCCAGCATCCTCAAGAAATAAATTTTATTTCATTTTTATTTTTTTTTTAGATTTTATTTATCTATTTTTAGAGAGGGGGAGGGAGGGAGAGACATACTGATCAGTGGCCTCCCATATGTCCCCAGCCAGGGACCTGGCCTGCAATTCAGGCATGTGCCCTGATGGAGAATCAAACCAGTGACCTTCCTGTTCACAGGCTGACGCTCAATCCAGTGAGCCACACCAGCCAGGGCAAGAAATTAATTTTATTAAAACAATTTAGCAATTGTTCTATACTGCTAACAAAAATTACATATCTTTTACAGGTATAGTATTTCTAGAACTTTATATATTAAGGAAATAGGCAAGTATATGCAAAGCAAGAAAAACATCCTAAAGGGAACAATAGGAAACTGGTTAAGTAAATGAAGATTTATTTGGAAAAATTTAACACTAAGTACATATTAAAAGTGATAGCACATATGTCAATTATTTTTGATAAAACTAAAAATTAACAAATAAGTAAAAATGAAAATTACAGCATAGAAATATATTTACTGACCTGGAAAGACATTCTTAATTGTTATAAAAGGTATGATCAGAACTTTACCTAAAATATATGTCATTTTCTTGCATATAATACAATAGTCCTCCACCCCCACCCCCCGCCACCTTATTTGCCTGGAATGCATTCCAAGACACCCAGTAGATGCCTGAAACCACAAATAGTACTGAACCCTACATACACTGTTTTTTCCTATGGATATATACATATTGAATACTTTATGGTTTCTCTTTGGCATATCCAAACTGTCAGCATCATTACTCTAGTACTTTTGGGGCCATTATTAGTAAAATAAGGGCTACTTGGACACAAGCACTGTGATACCATGACAGTCAGTGTGATAACTGAGATGGCTACCAAGTGATTAATGGGTGGGCAGTGTATACAGCGTGGATACACTGGACAAAGGGATGATTCTCATCATCCCTGGCTGGATGAATCAGGACAGTGTGAGATTTCATTACAGTACTCAGATTGACACATAATGTAAAATTTATGTTTATTTCTGGATCTTTCCATTTAATGTTTTCTAAAGCCG
>PVIA01015897.1:0-20953 GCA_004024845.1 Tonatia bakeri | reverse complement strand
CTAATTCAAGAGAGACAGGCAGTAGAAAGGCGGATGCTGGGAGCTGGGCAGGGAGGGAATGGGGAGTGACTGCTTAATGGACGCAGGGCTCAGGCTGGGAAGATGAGAAGAAATGTGGAGATGTACGGTAGGGAAGGTCACACAGTAATGTGCATGTACTTAATGCCATTGAACTCTACACCTGGAAGTGGTTAAGGTGGTCTGTTTTTGTTATGTATATTTCCACAATTAAAAGTTTTGTTTTAAACTGATGTGATCTTTTTCTAGAGTGAATTGTAGACTGGCTCTGAAAACAGTTACGGAGGTGGAGTCCCCAAAGCCTTTGGTGCAGAGGAGGTGTGGTCAGACAGCGCACACCCTCCTGAGCAGAGTGTTCACGGAAAAAACACACTGCGTGTGTGAAAGAGAACACATTTGTTTTTATTTTAGTCTGTGTCTTCCTAGACGTGCCTGTGCCTTAAACATTTTCCAGGGAACCTTATCACTAGGGCTGAAACCCTCGTAGTGGTCTTGTGAGAGCGGTTGTGGCGGGTCTGGGTTTGTCTCTTCCAGAGCAGGTGGGGGAGTCACCCAGAAGCGCTGAACCAGCTCCTGACAAGATAGGACTTCTGATCCTGTTGGTTCTTGATTCCTGGTTCAGTGTTGAGAGTATCACACGTGTGGCCTAACAACTGTCATCCCGCCCCCCCAAACAGGTACCTCGCTGAATGGATGGTGCATGGCTATCCCTCAGAAAGCGTCTGGGAATTGGACCTGAAGCGTTTTGGAGCCCTGCAGAGCAGCCGCACCTTCCTGCGCCACCGGGTCATGGAAGTCATGCGTAAGTGAAACTTTATTCCAGTCGCACCTGCCTGCAGGTGCATCTTATTCAAAGAGACAGGTTTTTCCTCAGTTCTTAATAATTGCTTCAAGTTGAGCTTCCAGTGTTTGACTGTTTCAGGCCCATGTTGGGATGTTGTGCTCCACGTGATATTTATAGACCATTTTCTCTTGTGTCCAGTGTAGCTGTTCACTTCCAGGGGCAGGGCAGGGGAAAAGGTAGGGATTCCTGTCGGGTTCCGGCAGCAGCTTCTTTCACGTTCCCAGCCTTGCCTGCTCCCCACTGTGCCTGGGAAGATTCCCTTTGTCACCGTGAGTGCCCGTGGTCCCCACTGGGTCTTTGGGACCATGGTTTGCTCTCCAAGGCAGAGAACTTGCCAAATTATTCTCAAAGCTTCAAGCTTCTCTGAGTGACTTTTGTCATGAATCCATGATATGCTGGTAAGATAGGAAACCGCTTCTCATGTACATACAAAACATACATTCCTGCCGTCTTTCTCTTGTTCTTTCTTCCCTCCATCTTGGAAGGATCTGTCTCTTTATTTTAACTGGCTACTCTGCCTTGTTTCTTACTTACTTTCTAGCTTTTGAATCAGGAAATGAACCAAATCAGATTGTCATTTCATTTTTCTTATACTGAGGAACTATTTTCAGACTTCACCAAAATATGTCTAAATATTTTGGGCATATTTATGCTCAGGACTAAGTCTCTGTATTGGCTGTGACCACTGTTTTTTATTAAGAACAAACTGCTGGTTTAGTAGCTGGAGGTTCCCTTTATGATGGGCACTCAGCTGACCTATAACACCTGCGTGGTCCGAGTCGGAACACCTGGCTGTGGGGGACAGAGGGCTTGGCAACAGTGCATGTGACTGCTGAGATTCTTTAATTATTAGCAAGTACTCTGGTTAAAACGTTAAACTGTCGTAAGTCTAGATGTCCCCACCCACAGTTACTGTAGAACCTGTGTAAATCATAACTGAGCTTGAATTTCTCCTTGATAATATGATGTGTTTGGTGGCATTTTCTGATTCTCATAAAACAGAAATTGTAGACATGATAGAAAGTGGGGAGGGGAAAAGCAGAACCTAAAAATACCAGAGACTGACAGATTGTCACAATGTCAGAAAACCTGCATGGCGTCCTGATTCTTGATCTCCTGACCGCCCCCATAACCCTGATGCTCTTCCTGTGCAGAATGGGTGAGGTCGGTCTTCTCTTTGGAAGGGACTAGATATCATACTCTTTCTGGCTGTTTTTACTCATTGCTGTTACAGCTTGGACATTAGGAGAAATGAATTCTGACTCTAGCTTTGTTATGTGAATAATGTCACTGGGACAATACTATGCAACCTGTCAGATTTCAGAGCCACCAATTGAAGGTATGCTATGTGCCCAGTCACTTCAGAAATGGGTTAAACATTGGAGGGGAAGTGTCTGTCTGGGTCTGAGACCCTGACAACATAAGCATTGTAAAGAAGCAAGTGCAGTTTTCTGCACCTTGTAAACACCTGAGACCCGGCAGTATCACCTTCATCTCTTCTGTGGAGCTTAGCAAGTTTGAAACTGTGACCTTCCTCCCAGTGTTTCTCCCAACTAATTTGGAACCATAATTGTGCACAGAGATGTGGAGACATCGTGTGACTTACAGCTGTAGGAGGGTGACACCGACTCTTGCAACATTATACTTGTCTCCTGGAGCATGCCCGTGGTACTGGCTCCTGTTCAGCAAATTTTGCTGCATTAGCCTGGAAAGAATGCTCTGTTGAAAAGGAGCAACTTGGAGTCTAGTGGATAGTGGGTGCTCAGCTCTGTGGTTGGGCTTTCATAGACTGTTCTGATCTGTTCCAGCTCTGCTGTATGATTTGAAGGTTCCCCGTTGGGACTTCCAGACGGGGAGGCAGTTACGCACATCTCCTCTCTATGACCGACTGGACGCACAAGGGGCCAGGTGGATGGAAAAACATGGATTTGAGAGGCCAAAGTACTTTGTGCCACCAGACAAGGGTAAACAGCACATTTTTATTTTTGCTCTTTTTTTTTGCCCTGAGAATTAATAAAACTTATTTTTTAAGATAGATTTTATTTTTATTTTTAGACAGAGGGGAATGGAGGGAGAAAGAGAGGGAGAGAAACATCAGTGTGTGGTTGCCTCTTTTGTGTCCCCTACTGGGAACCTGGCCCGCCACCTAGGCATGTGCCCTGACTGGGAATCAAACCAGTGACCCTTTGGCTCTCAGGCTGGCACTCAGTCCACTGAGCCACACTAGCCAGGGCTAATAAAACTTATTTTTAAATATATATAGCTAGAATGTGTTCCTGGAAGAAAAATAATAAAAACCTGTTATATTAAACTAGATAGGGAGATCCCCCTCACCCCCAGTATAGATCCCCTCCTTTTCTCTCTCCCTTTTGTTTTTCTGTTCTGTAGACCTTCTGGCATTGGAGCAGAGCAAGACTTTCTATAAGCCAGACTGGTTTGACATTGTGGAATCTGAAGTCAAGTGCTGTAAGGAAGCCGTGTGTGTCATTGACATGTCCTCTTTCACAAAGTTTGAAATAACAGTAAGTATTTGGAAACCAATATAACAGACTAGGAAACAGTGCATATTTATTGAATGCCTCCTTTTTTCATCTGTCTCCTCAAAACTGATTCTTTAAGAACTCGTATATTTTAATGTCTTATCTTTTTATTTTTTTAAAGATTTTATTTATTTTTAGAGAGAGGGGAAGAAAGAGAGAGGGAGAGAAGCATTAGGGTGGTTGCCTCTCGTGTGCCTGCAACCCAGGCATGTGCCCTGACTGGGAATTGAACTGGCAACCATTTGCAGGCTGGCACTCAATCCACTGAGGCACACCAGCCAGGGCTAACTGAATTTTCTTAGTAAGTCACATTGCCCATCAGACTGTGTTACCAGCCAAGTTATCTTGTGCTCTCTCTGCTTTGTTTCTTAACCCTACAGTCCACTGGAGACCAGGCATTGGAAACCCTACAGTACCTCTTCTCCAATGACCTTGATGTGCCCGTGGGCCACATCGTGCACACTGGCATGCTCAACGAGGGTGGAGGCTATGAGAATGACTGCAGCATAGCACGCTTGAACAAGCGCAGGTGAGGTCAGCTGCTGCCACCGGTGCCCTCCAGTACTTGCTCGCTGAGGGTGCTGTGGCAGAGCAAAGTGCCTAACTCACTTTTCTAGGAAACCAGAATTATACCAAAGACAAACATATTTTATCATCTCATCACCAGTTCATTAGCAGGCCAATACAAAAAGAAATCACTAGGGAAAGAAAAGAAAAAAACTCAACAGATTATGTAAAACTCAATGTGAAAAATTAGTTGCCCTACTGGGAGATGTCTTGTCTTACATTAGTAGGGCTGTTTAGTAACAGAAGCCAGTCTCCTGTTTTTCCTTATGTGGTGTGTATCCTAGGATTCTGTGCTACTGGCACTCTCTGAAGGCTAAGAGCTCATTTGCCAGTGTTCTACTTACTGATTTGAAACTAGCTGAGAACTTGATTGCTTCCTGATCCTTTTTTCTGCTGCCTGGTTTTGATGACTCGTGGGTCTCACTTTCAGCTTCTTCATGATTTCTCCAACTGACCAGCAGGTCCACTGTTGGGCCTGGCTTAAGAAGCACATGCCACAGGACAGCGATCTGCTTCTAGAGGACGTCACCTGGAAATATACTGGTATTTCCCTCTGGGGGTCCTCTGGGGTCACTGCGTGAGGACAGGCCAGGTGATCAGCTTTGTCAGAATCAGAAGCATGGAGGAGGCTCTCCGGTGGTAGAAAGTTGATCTCTGATACTTCCCCGAGTCTTCCCAGTGAGGCATGGGATGAGTTCTTGAATCACTGTTTCATTCATCACTGTGTGCTCTACAGGCAGCATGTAGGAGTGCAAATATTGGTTGAATGAATGTGTAAATAATTTTTACTTTTTTTTTACTTCGTTTTCTAGAGTTTAAAGCATTTTTATATCATGTTATTTTTTTCAAAATTTCCCCTTAGCTTTTTAAAAAAAATTCTCTCCCAAGGACATGCTTATTGACTAGAGAGAGAGAGGGAGAGGGAGAAAAACATCGATGCGAGAGAGAAACATCGATCAGCTGCCCCATACGCACCTCAACCAGGGACCAAATCCATAACCTAAGCATGTACCCTGACTGGGAATCAAACCTGTGACCTTTAGGTTTACAGGACAGTGCACCAACCAACTGGGCCACATCAGCCAGGGCAGCTTTGCTTTTGATTTTATTTATTTATTTTAGAAGGGAAGGGAGGAAAAGAGGGAGAGAAACATCATTGTGTGGTTGCCTCCTGTGCACCCCCCTACCAGGGATCTGACCTGGCCTGCAACCCAGGCATGTGCCCTGACCGGGAATTGATCCGGCGAGCCTTTGATTCACAGGCCAGTGCTCAATCCACTGAGCCACACCAGCCAGAGCTTTTTAGTGAATGATTTTTAAGGATGACTTAAATTTCCTATCTCAGTGGTTCTGTTAGGGGAGCAGCCCTCCTCTAATGCCACCCCACTCCACATCTAGCCCCTCCATCTGCTCTCCTCAATCTATTCCTGCCACTCACCCCACCAGGCCCTCATTCTCAGCCCGTCATATCAGCAAATATGATAAACTCTTGCTACCAGATCGGCAAACTACAGAATCATCTTGAACCAAAGCTGTGTTCAGGCCTGTAGGAGGGTAGCTGATATGCAGGTAGCACAAGCTGCTGTCACAAACATGACAGAGTCCAGAGAGACTGGACAGCTCCTCTCAGAGCTCTCCTCCCAATTTTGGATTGGGGCTTTTTCCATCATGTAGCCACACTGGGAAGGTGAGGGGAAGGGAATTGTGCAGGGCGGTTATGGCTGGCCCTGCAAATGGGCTCCTGTCCCATTGGTCAGGGCTTGGTCTCATGATCCCATCTGACTGCAAAGGAAGCTATGGAATGAATGTGGCCTTCCTGTGTCCCCAGGAAGAGGAAACTTCTAGTCGGGCAGACCCTCTCCTGCCCGCAGTGAGCATTTAGCAGGCCTGTTGAGAGAGGTGTATTTGCCAAAATCAGGTACCCCTTGGCTTGCCTAAGCAAAGGGACGTATTTGTGGTCTTGCCACCTGGGCCTGGTCATAGGTGAGCAAGTGTACAACAGACCCTTCTCATTAGCTCGGCTGTTCACCTGGAGCAGCCAGACATCTTTTGTTCTTTTCTGTTTAGCCCTCAATCTGATTGGTCCTCGAGCTGTGGATGTGCTGTCTGAGCTGTCCTATGCGCCGATGACTCCAGACCACTTCCCAAGTCTCTTTTGCAAGGTAGGTGCTAGTGAAGTTCTGGTTTCTAAGTGGGTGGGGAGCGTCTTTTATAGATGGCAATCACATGTTCTTATTGTGTTGGTAACACCCCCAAAGTATTTTGATGTTTATTAAGTAAATAAAATGACAGAATAAATTCCTTTATTTTTCACCCTTCCAGGTTTCCTTATTAGTAAGCGTTAGGATATATTTGAAGTGGATTTAACTTCTGAGAATATCAGTTCTATATATTTATTGCTTTCTGTAACAGTAGATTAAAATTCTAAGCTACAGGATTACACCAGAGACATCCAGGTCAGGTCCTTCTCTCCATGCAGTGCCTCCTCTTCTTCACACCCAGCAGTGGAGGGGCGTCCATTTGTGGCATCCTCAGGTACTAATGGTATAGGTGAATCCCTAAGCAACCTACATAATTTTCTTTCTTATACTCAGCAACTATAGCTGAGTGAACAGGTTGTAACTGAATGAAAGAAATAACTGAATACTCTAGGCAGTGGCTGATTAGAAGTCCTAACAGACAGGTGTTTTTGTCAACCTGTCACAAGCAGCTTGGCACAGTTACTGAGAGGGGTTCTTTGCAATTCAGACCTAAGTTGGGATCCACCTACTAATTGATTTTACAGTTTTCCTTTTTTTCCACGGCAGAGGGAAAGCAACAGAAAACTCACCGGTAGCCATTAGTGACTCCTTCACAGCACACGCTTGGCGCCTGGGGGGAGTGATGCTTATGCGTGTTCTGCAGAGTGCCATTTGACGCTGGGCGTCCTGTGGCAGCTGTTTGCTTTAGTGCCATCTGGGACTTGGCTCCCTCCTCTGTGGGAACAGTAACTGAGATGGGGGTAACTGAGCTGCCGTGAACAGGTTTCGAACATCGGAAGCGTGGTCTCGGACCCCAGGGCAGCAGGTGAACCATGTTCCGTGCATATCAGGCATCACCTTTTGTGGGCCTGAGGTGCCCAGGACGGACTGCTGAGATCCTCTGAGGCGACATTTGCCCCCTGACACACCTGACTAAAACACACCTCGAATAGGACTTTGCAAAAAGTACTATTTCATGCTTGTCACAGACTTCGCCTGCACTGCCCACCAGCAGCTTGGCTAGCACTCTTGAAACTGAGGGTAGTCACGATGAGAGACCTTGTAGAGGCCAAGCTCTCCCTGGAAACAGACCACTCTTGAGGATGAAATTCTTTCACTCACATATCTCTCTTTTAGGGTCGAAGGGTGCAGAGCTGAGAGAAGGGTTTACCTCAGGCATCCATCCCACTTCCATCAGAGTTTTGACACTGACTCTCCCTTTGTTTACACAGGAGATGAGCGTGGGCTATGCCAATGGGATCCGGGTGATGAGCATGACCCACACGGGAGAGCCGGGCTTCATGCTTTACATCCCCATAGAGGTGAGCAGCACCGAAGGAAGGGGCGCCGGCTTGCCCACACCTTGCCGAGCACTGGCTGGGCTACAAAGCCGTGTCTGATTGCATCTTGGTAATTGAACAGGCTATGCTAAAGAAATTTTAACGTTGTGAAGTTATTTACTTTCTTATATATATTTATTTATTTTCAGACGGAAAAAGAGAAGGAGAGAAACACCAATTTGTGGCTGCCTCTTGCGCACCCCTACTGGGGACCTGGCCCACAACCCAGGCATGTGCCCTGACTGGGAATTGAACTGGCAACCCTTTGGTTTGCAGGCTGGCACTCAATCCACTGGACCATACCAGCCAGGGCTAAGTTACTTTTTTTGAATAGGTAATACATTCACATGGTTTAAAAATAAAAATCCAAAATACTCAGTTTTACTTGACCAGTTCCCACCAACTTCCACCAGCAATCTTAGTTTTTATGTCATGTCAGAGATTTCTGAGCATATAGAAACAAGTTCAAGACATATTTTAACCCTGTTTTTAGAATCACAAACAGAAACATACTGTTATTTATTTCCTTAACAATGTATCTTAGAGATCTTACCTAAAAAGAGCTTCCTCTTTTTTCTTTCCTTTATTTTTTAATAGTGGCATAGTATTCTATTACATAGTTGAATCAATTTATTTCACCAGTCTGCTACTAATAGGCATTTGTGATGTTTCTAGTCCTTTGCTACTATAAAATTGTTCCGTGTACAACAAGAGTCTTTTTTGCCCTTGCCAGTGTGGCTCACTTGGTTGGCGTGTTGTCCCATGAACCAAATGGTCGCAGGTTTGACTCCCAGTTGGGGCATATGCCTAGGTTATGGTTTTGGTCCCTGGTTGGGGTGAGTACGAGAGGCAACCAATTGATGTTTCTCTCTTACCTCAATGCTTCTCTCCTCTCTCCCCACTTCCCTTCGCTCTAAAATCAATAAGCATGCCCTCCGGGGAGGGGAAAGAAAAAAACGTGTCTTGTTCCTCATTGCATGTACCAACACGTGGAGATGCCACACTTTAGGCTGATAGGTACAAAATAGTTCATCAGTGCAGTTTTTTAAAAAATATTTAGAGAGGGAGAGAGAAACATTGATGTGTGAGAGATCCATCAGTCGGTTGCCTGTCACACACCTCCAAATGGGGACCTGGCCTGCAACCAAGGCACTCGCCCTGACTGGGAATAGAACCAGCAAACTTCGGTCCACAGGCCAGGGCTCAATCCACTGAGCCACACCAGCCAGGGTATCAGTGCAGTTTTTTTTTTTTTAAGATTTTATTTCTTTATTGGTAGACGGGAAAGGAGGGAGAAAGAGGGGAAGAACATCAATGTTCAGTTGTCTCTCACGTGCCCCCAGTTGAGAACCTGGCCCAAACCCAGGCATATGCTCTGACTGGGAATCGAACCCACAACCCTTTGATTCCCAGGCTGGCACCATCTACACAGTTCTGTCCACCCACTCTCCAGTTGTTCTCTTTTGATCTTATCTGACCTGTCTTCTCTGCCTCTCACTTCCTGCTAGTCTTTAAACATGCTAGACTGTTTCCCTTTCCACTTGCTGTTCTCCTTCCCCTGGTGCATCCTTTTCTCCCTCCAGACCGATACTCCCAAGCTCACAGCCGAACTTGCTTCAGGCGGCACTCACGTCATCTTCTTGATGACACTATTTAAACTTGCAACCTGACACCCAGTTCTCCCTGTTCACCTTCCATGTTTTATTTTTCTCCATGGTGCTTACCATTATCTAATAAGATATATTTTATTTTGTTCTTCGGATTACACATTTAAATATAAGTTCCCTGAGGGCAGAGATATTTATCTGTTTTAACTTTTATATCCCCAGGACATTAGAGAAGTACTTAGCATAGAGAAATGCTTAACACATGTATGAATGAATGTTCTGGCCCTATCCATTGTGTTTCTGTATAGAATTACTGATCTTTTTATGAGTTTTCAGGCATTCTCTCAGTCCTTGCCATTGAGTTGTGCATTTTTTAAAAAGGTTTTATTGATTATGCTATTACAGTTGTCCCATTTCTTCTCTCCCCTTTATTCTCCTGTGCCCTGCACCCCACTCCCACCAGCACTTCCCCGCCCTTAGTTCATGTCCGTGGGTCGTACATAGAAGTTCTTCAGCTTCTTCGTTTCCCACACTGTTCTTACCCTCCTCCTGTCTGTTTTGTACCTACCATTCATGCTTCTTATTCCCTGTACCTTTCCCCCATCCTCTCCCCTCCCTCTCCATGTTGGTAACCCTCCATGTGATCTTCATTTCTGTGATTCTGTTCCTGTTTGTTTGCTTAGTTTGTTTTTTTCAGGTTCAGTTGTTGGTAGTTGTTTGTTGTTGTTTTCATATTTTTGATCATCTTTTCCTTAGATAAGTCCCTTTAACATTTCATACAATAAGGGCTTGGTGATGGTGAACTCCTTTAACTTGACCTTATCTGAGAAGCACTTTATCTGCCCTTCCATTCTAAATGAAAGCTTTGCTGGATAGAGCAATCTTGGATGTAGGTCCTTGCCTTTCATGACTTGGAATACTTCTTTCCAGCCCCTTCTTGCCAGCAAAGTTTCTTTTGAGAAACCAGCTGATAGTTTTATGGGAATTCCTTTGTAGGTAACTATCTCTTCTCTTGCTGCTTTTAAGATTCCTTATCTTTATTGTTGGGTAATGTAATTATGATGTGCCTTGGTGTGTGCTTCCCTGGGTCCAACTTCTTTGGGACTCTCTGAGCTTCTTGGACCTCCTGGAAGTCTATTTCCTTTGCAAGATTGGGGAAGTTCTTCATTATTTTTTCAAGTAAGTTTTCCATTTCTTGCTCCTCTTTTTCTGCTTCTGGCACCCCTATGATTCAGAAGGTGGAACATTTAAAGATGTCCTGGAGGTTCCTAAGCCTCTAGTTTTTTTGAATTCTTGTTTCTTCATTCTGTTCTTGTTGAATGTTTATTTCTTCCTTCTAGTCCAAACCATTGAGTCCTGGTTTCCTTCCCATCACTGTTGGTTCCCTGTACATTTTCCTTTATTTCACTTTTCATAACCTTCACTTCTTTCTCTATTTTGTGTTCATACTCAACTATTTCTGAGAGTATCCTGATTACCAGTGTTTTGAACTCTGTATCAGGTAGATTGGCTCTCTCTTCATCGCTTAGTTGTCTTTTTTGTGGAGCTTTGATCTGCTCTTTCATTTGGTCCATGTGTGTCTACCACCTAAGTAGTAAGGGGCAGAGCCTTAGGTATTTACCAGGGCTGGGTAATCCACATTGCTGTGTTGTGGCGTATGTGGGGGAGGGGTCCAAGAGGGAACAATGCTGCTTACATGGCTCTTGGCCCCCTTTCAGCCACTTTCCCTGCTACCCACAAGCAAATTTGGCCCTCCTGGTGCTGATTCCCTGGTGGGTGGGTCTCTCCAGTGAGTCTGGGAATTTCTCCTACAACCCCAACCCCCACAGATTTTTACTGTCAGAGGTTCTGAGGCTTTATTTCCTGGCACTGGAACCCTGGGTTGCATGGTCTGTCTCACTTCCCACTTGCTCCTCCCAGTTTATCCGCACCCGAATGTGGGACCACATGTAGTACCACCCTGGTCTTCCAGCTGCCACCCTGCCGTACGTCCTCTCTCCACCTCTGCCCCTTCTACCAGTTGGGATGAATGTTTCTTCTTTTACTCCTTGGTTTTTGGACTTCCATACAGTTCGATTTTCTGGCATTTCTGGTTATTTTTGTTCTTACATTTATTGTCCTGTTGTGCGAGGCAGCAAAGTGTGTCTACCTATATGCCTTCATCTTGGCCAGAAGTCTGAGTTGTAAATTTTTTTTTTTTGCCAGTTTTCCATTTGTCTTTTGATTTGCTGTATTTGCCATTATATATTTTTTAATATTTGTAAGTGCTTATACTCCATCATAGCTTAGAACACTCTGGAAAAGAAAAATGATTCCTGTTTTTTTTATTTTCCTCTATGAACTTTATAATCATTTAGTTAATACCCTATGTTTTGGATTATGTTACATTTATAAATTATAGAGAATTAACATTCTTTTTTTACCTTTTTAAAGACTGTATTTTTAGAGAAAGGGGAAGGGAAGGAGAGAAAGAGAAACATCAATGTGTGGTTGCCTCTTGCATGCCCCCTACTGGGGACCTGGCCTGCAAGCCAGGCATGTGCCCTGACTGGGAAAGGGTCGAACCTGCGACCCTTTGCTTCACAGGCCCACACTCAATCCACTGAGCTATACTAGGCAGGGTGAGAATTGACATTCTTATATCTTGAATCTCACAATCAAAGTATGTCTTATTTTTTATTCACTTTTTTTTGTAACCTTCAGAGGTATTTTGAAGTTTTCTTCATGTAGATGTTTTATGTTTCTTGTTTATTTGGGTAATATTTTGTTGTTGCTATTGCGAATGGGAAAGATGTCTTTGTTACCTTCTAAGTAATTATGATATATTGATATATTGATAAGTCTTCACTAAATTATTGTTTATAGTTGTTTTTTAGTTGATTCTCTGGAATTTCCAGGGTTCGGCCTTACCATATAAAGATAGTGAGTTTTCCTTTAACAGCTTCTTTTTCTACACTTTCCCTCCCTGTCCAGTTGTGACAGGTAGTAGTGACTATAGGCGTCCTTGGCCTGTTCTTAACATTAGTCCTGTTACTCGCAGTGTTGTTTTTTTTTTTAACAGTTCATTTTTTGCTGTATTTTCCCCCCATTACCGTTATCCCCTCTACAACCTCTTCTCCCTCCTCCTATTTCCCTCTCCTGCCACCATAGTGTTAGGTTTTAGTCATTGAATGAAGCACAGATTTATCTGCCCATGAAATCTCATCTGCTTTTCTACACTCAGAAATATCTTTAAAATATTAAGAGGGGATTATTCATGATTTAGTTAGAGTTGATCCAGATGTAGCTGGCACGTTTTGCCTGTATGGACAGGGATTGATTCCGAAGTGCCATACCACCTGGGTTCCCAAGTCACTGATTGGCCAAACCCCATCCGGAGGAGCGGCCCTGTGGAAGGCCCTGGTTTCCGCCTTATGATTTTCCTGGACTGGTCCCACTCTCGTGGTTTTCCCAGCATTTAGTAAGGAAACGAGTCAATGATGGGGACCCGCTTTTCCCTCTGCTCTGCTCATCTAGCCAGAACTAATCCCCTGCTTAAATCTTTCTTCCTTTGCTGTCCTCTTAACTCAAGTATTCACCTTGAGATGGTAAAGCACCGAGCCCACCAGAGATAATGGCTCTTTATTTGGCTTTTCCTGCCAGTCTCCACTGGTCTCTTCCCCCGCTTTGCTAATTCAGGTGTTTCCCCCTTTCCCACATTTAAAGTTGTCTTGACCACAGTGGTTTGTTCAGCCTGTTCGGCTGCAGTAGTGAGGTTTATAGAGCAAAGTGCATTGCCAGGATAAAGTATAACAAACCAAAGCAGCTGATATTTTTGTCTTGCTCCCCCACCCCGTTTCATCGAGATGTAGTTGGCATACATCACTATGTAGGTACAAAGGTGTACAGTGTAACGGATTGACTTAGTAGATTGTGAAATGATTACTGCTGTTAAGTTTAGTTAGAACCCATCATCTCATGTAGATATAATAAAGAAAAAGCAAAAAAAAAACAAACAACAATTATTTTTACTTGTGATGAGAACTCGTAGGACTTTTAACTTTCCTATATACCATACAGCAGTGGTGTTAACTATAGCCATGAGGGTGTACGCTGCATTCCTACTACTTCTTTGCATATAACCAGAAGCTTGCATCTTTTGACCACTGTCTTCCAATTCCCCCTCCCTCCACTCCCTGCCGCTGGTAATCACAAGTCTGATCACTTTTTCTATGAGTTTTTTTTTATTCCACATATAAGTGAGATCATATAGTGTTTGTCTTTCTCTGACTTAATTCTGGGTCTTGTTTTGTCTTCTATTTTAGTTTTTAAAGTAAACAGTGTAGTCTGTTATTGGGCTTTAGACTTAACAGAGTATATTTAGATAGGGATTGAAAATTTTGCTTTCAATTGGGAAAACTCACTTTAAGTTATGATACTTAACATGTTTCTGGAACCAAGAAAGGAGCAATGTGAGAGGTAGGATGTTGTGGGATGGGGGCGGGAGAGCTCTGCTTTCCTGGCTCCTTCCCCGGTGCTTCATCTGGGGTCTCTGAGGCGCTATAATCTGCGTGAAAAACCAGATGTCAGGTGCACACATCCAGAGTGATGTGTGACACGTTTCATAGCATGACTGGTGCAAAAGGGGTCTGGGGCAAGAAAAGCCGGTGGTGGGTGAGCGGGTTATTTGTGAAGCAGTTCTGAGATTGGTCATTTACTGGGTGGTGAGAATGTGTCCATGAGTTACTTAGTAATTGCTGTATATAAATATATTTAATATCTGCTATGAATTACTCCCCTAGACGTGAAGACACATGGTTGTTGCTTTCATGGAGCTTAAGTCCGGGTTAAGGGTGACCCTGGCTCATTACTCCTGGGTTGTAGAGCTCTGGTTTATGGATGAGACATCGTGAGAATTTTTCTGAACCCGCCCCCTTGTCCAGGTTAAGTGTCGGCCACCAGGCTCACCAGACACACACCTTACTGAAATCTGAAGGTCTGCTGCTCACTAACCACCTTCTCTCCTTGTAGTACGCCCTGCATGTCTACAATGAAGTGATGAGTGTCGGACAGAAGTATGGAATCCGGAATGCTGGGTATTATGCTCTCCGTAGTCTCCGAATCGAGAAGTTTTTTGCCTTCTGGGGTCAGGATTTGAATACCCTCACCACCCCCCTGGAATGTGGACGAGAGTCCCGGGTGAAATTAGACAAGGTACGGGGTCTGCGCACTGAGCTGTCACTCACCGCCCCATGCAGGACACCTGTGTTAGAACAGGAAGAGGGGCTGATGTGGAAGGGAAGAGTCAAGGCATCGAGACCTCGGTGACAGCATCAGGTGAACAGTGACAATTAGGGTGTCCTTAGAATGAAAAGCGTATCTGTGGGATGAACTGACACCGCTTGCTTTCAGGACTTCGCTCTTTTAGACTGACTGCCGTCTGGGGAAGGTTTTCTGAGTGGGTTATGGTGACACGGTAACATGCCATGATTATTTGTGTTAGTCACCTTCCATTCGACTGTCTAATTTTTTATCAAAGTAATATATGAACATGATTTAAGATGTTCAGTGAGTCTCTTTTCCACCCATGAGCTCCACCCATCTCAATGCCCTGTTTCCCAGAAGCAGTGGTTTCTTGTCCCTCCTTTCAAAGTGTCTGTGTGGTGCCAACGCAGGAGCACAGTTTCCCTTCCCCACTCTGACCTGCGCTATGGGTCCTACGCTGTGTCTTAGCACTGCATGCCCTAACAGTGTTTCTGAGCAATGATAGGCCACTTTTTTCCTGTTACAAAAGTAATGAATACTCATTTTGGAAAATGGGAAATATAAAATTAATATCATAATATTCATATTTTATTGAGGGAGAATCACTATCCAGTTTATTTTATCCTGCTCTTGTTTTTATACATATGCATATATAAACACATACATGGAACTTTTTGTTCAGATTATATAGAAATGCTGTTTTTCTAAAAATTCTAGCAAATGTTTTTGAGTACTGATTTTTCTAAGTATTTTTGTTTTGTGTGGTCTTGTGATGGAAATCTGTGTGTATAAAATAGGAAAAAGAAATATGGGTACCTGTGATGTTACAAAAATGCTCTGAGGGCAATTTGTAAATGCAGTTTTTCATCTGGTGGGAAAGACATTTCCCCAAAGCCCACCCAGGGGTGGGGAAGAGTGTTGCACCCCACCGCAGCGACACAGGGGAGGGCTCCCAGTGTGCTGCTCACGGGCCAAGGGTCAGAGTGTAGATCATAATTCCAGGTTGCCTTTCTTTCCTAGGGGATGGATTTCATCGGTCGAGATGCCCTGCTGCAGCAGAGGCAGAACGGAGTGTACAAACGCCTCACTCTGTTCATCCTGGACGACCATGACACAGACCTGGACCTCTGGCCTTGGTGGGGGGAGCCCATTTACCGCAACGGGCAGTACGTTGGCAAGACCACCAGCAGTGCCTACAGCTACACACTGGAGCGCCACGTCTGCCTGGGCTTTGTGCACAACTTCTCTGAGGACACCGGGGAAGAACAGGTGGTGACCGCAGATTTCATCAACCGGGGCGAGTATGAGATTGACATCGCAGGACACCGGTTCCAGGCCAAGGCCAAGCTCTACCCAGTCGCCTCCCTCTTTACGCATAAGCGCCGCAAGGAGGATGTGGAGCTAAGTGACTTGCAGGGGAAGTAATGTCAGCTGGTTTCACCACATCCCTGTCTTCTCTTAGGACCCTGTCCCAATCCTGTTCCTCTTCTTGGGTTAACCTTTGCCTCCCATCTCTTACCACCTTGATATAATTTTAAATTTTTTGCTTTGCACCCTCTCTTGTCCTTTCATCTCCTCCCTGGTGCAGCTCCCCATCTCCTAACCCTCACTCTGGGCTGTTTGTCCGTCCCCCTGCCTCTCAGATTGCCATGGTGACAGGAAGCTTGTCTGACAGGCAGCACAGGAGCAGACCCCATCTGTGGGAGGGAGTTACGGCGATAGATTTCTAATGCTGCGCTGGGAAGCTGCTGCATGCAGGCCTCGGAGCAAGAATCCAACGCTGTGGGGCCAAGTGTTGAGGGAGTAAGTAGCCTGTTAGCTGGGGGGTTGCTGGGTTTGTGACAGCCCAGATCCTCTGTGCTGTGAGTCAGCACCCTGATACCTCTAGCAAGATGACCATCTACCTCACTGATGAGAGGCGTCGTGTGGGTGTTACTAGGCTGCAGCAGAGAGAGCCTGGCACTGTCCCCAGCCCCCTACCAAACTAGTTATCAGACTGTAAGGCCAGGGCCACCTGCCTGTAATTTTTATCATCTCTATCATGAGGGGCTCTGTGTGTTTAGCTGAGTAAATAAGTAAGCGGCAGTATTTGAAAGGGGAAAACAATGTTGCCTTTTGCTTTGATTTTTCCAAATGAAAGAGTCTTTACCTCAGAAAGCACCAACACCAAACCATGCTGAGTTTTCTGCTGTTAAAACAGTGCTGCTGCTCTCTTAGCTACTCCAAGTTCAAGCACCCCACCTTGATTGTCCTCATGGGTGTCCTTGACCATCCCCTCTGTAGTAGACTCACTAGCTCAGCAACTGTTTCCCTTCCCTAAAAGGAGGGCATGGTGGGGCGTGTCATCCTGGTCAAGCACCACATTTTTTGGACCATAAGACTCACCTAGCTTTTAGAGGAAAATAGGAAAAAAAAATTTGAAGCAAAAAAATGTAAAATACTTAATGACATAAACAACATGATATTTACCAATGTAAATGTAAACACAACTCAACAGCAGCACTAACAACCATTGTTCCTCCCAAATTTGGGCAGGGGGGTGGAGAAAGGGGAAGTATATCTTACAGTCCGAAAAACACAGTAACTAAACCTTGCTGGCTCTTCAGCTTCCTCCAGCACCGAAGAGACAGATTCACAGATGACCCACATGGGTCCAGAGAGTTCTGAGTGTGTAGGGTGCATGTCATGTGAGCCTAGCAGAATGCTTTCCATCTTTTCCTTCCCTGTCCAGCCATTTCTCTGTACCTTCCGACTAGAAAATGACCTGCAGCAACCCCTGGAGGGCCATGCACTGTTAAGTAGCGTTTCCCAGCAGTGCAACTTGAGTGACATCGGACTGCTTTATCCCTCCCAACACTTAATTTTCCCTTGCTCCTAAGCTTCCCTAATCTGATTTATTTTTAGTATAAACTGCTGTTAGAGATGTAACTAATTAAACTGTAGCCTTTGTTTTCTTGGCATCCTAGAAGCATTAGCTCTGACAGGTCTCAAAGTTTAGTGGAGAAGAAGCTTTCAGGTGCTCACCAGCTCTGGGTTTTCTTTCACCCACCTGATCAGGCTGCCTTCTTCCAGACATTTGCCATTTTCCCAGCCAGACAGCATCTGCTTGTTAGTGTCCAGCTTTTTAGGAGGTCTCAGATGATTTACTAAGGGAGCATGTGATAGAATCACTTGGATGGCCTTGCTATTTTGGTGCACATGTGCACATAACTAGCTGAGAGATGCTGCTCCTTCACAACGAAGAGGGAAGACGTTGCCCGGCTGGAGAGCAGTGACCGGGAGCTGAGCCACAGCAGATGTGAGCAGCAGGCAGCAACTGGCCCAAGATGGAAACAGGTGGCACAGAGCTGAAGGTATCACTTGCTCCGTGCCATTCCAAAGTGATCTTTTCTAGAGTTATGCATGAACTTCATCTTGTCACAGACTGGCAAAATGATGCTTTTCTAGGGTGCCACGTGTTCACTGAGTGCCCCGAAGCACACATCATTTTTTTGGCACTTTAGAATTCTTCCTTGAAGTCTTTTTGTTTGAATCTGGTAGTTTTCTCTATTTGGTCCTAAATCTGAAAGGATGACTTTCCCACCTCTAGCATAATTGACAATCAAGACATCTAATTCATGTGTCATTTCTATCTCTGGGGCAGCGGTGCCACGTGTGTTTGTCTTGTGTGACAACTCACCTCTCTCTAGGGATGCCAGCAGTTCTGGACTCTTCTGAGGGGCTGGGCTTTAGTTTTAGGTGGTTAGTACTTTTTTCTCAGAAATGATCCATCACCTCTTGGGCTCTCTTGGGGATGGCTCTGCACACTTCTTCTAGCTTGTCCACATGTTCAATTGAACATTTTTGAACCTAGAAACGCAAAGTGTGTTAGCTGCAAACCAATGAAGCCCCAGGGTTTCCAGTCTCCTGTGCACCTGTTTCCTCCCTTGACATAACTTCTAAGCCCCTTGTCACGTCTGCCACACATACATCCTGTTTCTTGGCACTGCCACAGTCATTTGACATAAATTGAAGCTTGCATCAGGAAGATTTCCCATCTGTGATGTCACTGAAGTCAGAAAACCTCTGAGCGAAAAGGGACAGAAACTATCTGCTTGGGTAGCCCATCTGGTGTCCTTTAACTCGTGTAGAGTCAGGTACCTGTGCTGCACGGGCAGGACATGCTCCAGGGGAGACCAGGGGGCAACCTTTGCTACAGTGCTAGTGCTCTTCTGGGGAGACCCTGCACCCCCAAATGTGAGCAATGTCATTCAGGCCTGGGACCCAAAGACCATTTAGCTCAGTGAGTACCCCATTCCAGCAGTAGAGCCCAGTCACTAAGAGATGGCTCCCCACATGGACTTCTGGCTCTGGTGTTGGACACTTGCTGGTGTCGGCCTGAGCCTTCACCACCCTTTCAGAACCCAAGGCCGATAAAAGGGCATCTTCCGTGACCTGTGGTCTCGGTTCTGAGCTAGAAGGCTGTTTCTGGTAGAACAGTTGCACTGGCTTGCTTTCAGGGGTAGCTACAAGGTTCATTTTCCTCTTTTTCTTGGGTAACAGATCCCAAGGATCCTCATTAGTATCTAAGGTAGAGATTTGGTCGCAGTGCTTAATACTGAAGAACCTGTTTTCATTTTCTCCCCCTGTACCGCACCCCCCGTCCTTCCAATCCCTCTGACCTAAGAGACATATCAACACGACACAGGGGAAATTTCTTGTGAGGGAAGGATTTTCCTCTCAAGCAACATTTCTAGGCACATGGATTCAGAAGCACAGCTGAGCTGAGAAACGGTAGATGAAACAGTGAGACGTTTGGGCATTGACGACGTCCAGTAACGTGAGAAGCTGTGCGACAGCCGCTCAGCACCTCCCCACGCCTCCACTTCAAGGTGCTGAGTTGTAAGGCTCCTTCATTTTCCGTATGGGGCTCCCATTTGCAGTCCCCCATCACTAACAAATGCACTATTTTTCAAGAGGACTGTGTATTTTTGTATGTTTGCCTTCTCTCTGTCCATTCAATACCGTTGTTCCTTGTATAATATGACTGACTTCTTTGAGCAGAGTGTTTATTCCTTGGAAAACTACACATTTCTCATGGCCATTATTCTCATGATAGTTAAATGCAGTTACTTTTATCTTTTGCAAACATTCTGCCTTCTTGTTTTTCTGTCTCTCAAGGAGAGTAATTACAAAAGGTGGGAAGAATATTTTTAGCATCTGTTTCAAAAATTCTAAGCCAGGAATTCCATTGCACACCAAGAACTGGGGCTTGGAGCACATCTTTTCTCCACGCCAGGTTCTCGTGCCTTACACTCGAGATTGTCACACGGTGGGCCGAGAGAGGAAAGCCAAAAAAGAACTCCATTTCAGTCTGAGGGTCCCCATCGCCCCACTCAGCCTCTCCTTCCCCAGCACAGGTGTGTGTGAGGGGGTGAAAGCTGCCGCAGCCCGTCTCAGTGAAGGGTGTTCTAGGCAGCACAGTTCACACTTCACTCCGGTCAACTCTCGGGACGTATCAAAGCGCCACTGTAGTCACTGTAAAGTGCTGTAACGCATTCTTTGCATGTGTAATTGTGCACTTCTGTCCAGCCCTCTCTGTTCCTGTGCGGCGCTAGCTGGTGGTCCTGAAGACGTGCGAGTCACTTAGGTAAATGGGATCTTTTCTCAAGAGCCCTGGTGGCTGATGAGTTAGGCACACGGGGTGACCGAGCACTCCTGCCCTCCGTGAACACGGCATTGACATTGTGCGCTGTATTTCTGTCAGGGCAGATTTCAGTTAAGATTTTCTTTTCCTGTCACTAGGTTTGTAAATGAATAAAGAGACATTTTACGTACTCTTACCTTGTCTGTGAAAAGTTTTATCTGTGTTTGCCATTACAAAAGATAAACAATGCACATAAAACTGTTGATTGCTGTGTTACCAAGTAAACAATGTGGAAACCGAGGCGAAGCAGACACGGGCATCACACTACCCTCTGTGCAGTCAGTGGTGGCCTGGCTGGCGAGAGCAAGCCTCTGTGCCTCCTCCTGAAGCCTCTGTCACTGACTTTGACATCCTGCCTTACAACTGACTTCATACCACAAACCTGGTTCTTGACTTATTCCCGACGTACCTGTGAGCCGATGTCCGTGTGGGAGACAGGAATGTGTGCATTCTTGGCCACACCTATGGGGCGAGAGGCAGCCAGCAGTCTCCTGCACTGAGCTACTGTTAGCATCTGCCACCCACAAATTAGCTCACTGGAGTTGTTACTCCACTGATGCAACCATTTTTTGAGGAACTACATCTGGGAACCCGTGGGTGGGTTAATAGGTCTGTAAGAATTTCATCTCGTATTCTAAATCTACATCTTTAATTTCAGTTTCACTACTGACCCACATTTGTTACAGCTGAGAGTGCACAGAAACATCCCTCCTGAGGTCTCCGTGGCCACCTCCAAAAGAGGAGTCCCAAAGACATTTTGAACAAAGACATTTCAGGAATATCAGGACAGCTCTTCCCTGGTAATTATCCGAAGGACACTAAAATTACATGTATCTTCTCCTTACTAACACAGCAGGTTAAATACAT
>PVIA01015896.1:0-20969 GCA_004024845.1 Tonatia bakeri | reverse complement strand
TTTGTATTCCAGGTCTCTTTCCAGAAGCCCAGCTGGTCTTGAGTCTCGCCTGCTCTTCTGGGGTTCCCAGCTGCACCCCACACTTGCTGTCCTGCGGTGGGGAAGAGCCCTCCGCTGACTCAGCGCCCTGCGTCATGACCCTCTAACCCTCCTCCCCAGTGTGGGGTGCACTGTGTCCCGACTTGGTGCCCTGGCCCCTGCCATACGTTGGTGCAACAAAAAGGAAGCTCTCTCCTCTTGCCTGGAATTTCCAATCTCTCTCCCCCGCCCCGGGGTTGATTTGCAACCCCCTTCTTCCAGGAACCCGTCTCCGGTCCCTGGTAGCCCGTAGGATCGGTTCTTCATTTACGCTCTTGGAGGAGAATGTACACGTTCAGCGTGGAAGCTTCGTGTTACAGTTTCTTTCACTGTAGCCGTCCTGAAGCTGTTTCGTGGGATCAGAAATAGAAACCAGGCAACAGAGTGAGTGCAGACCTGACCCCGTGTCCCACGGAGCCTCCACCCCCAGCCCGCCTGCTGGGCTGAAGGAGCATGTCTGGGGGTTCAGCATCGTTGGGAAAGAGGGACTCCAGGCGGACATTGTTTAAAAACAGAGGAGACTCTCATGGAGGAGCCTCTCCAAAATGTGGGAAGGGTGGTCAGCGTTGGAAGAGTGCCGGACTGTCACGGATCTGTGTCAGGCTCTGTCACTGCACCCCAGGGTTCACTAAGGCCACGGACTGGACATGTGGGCGCTGGGGCGGGCGAACACCCAGCGTGGTGGCTGCTGGGTCATAGCAGGAAATCTCAGCCCAAGCTGGATTCAGAGAGAGAGCAGCAGATTTCATGTGATTTAGAGGCAGAAAAAAACAAACAGCAATGTGACATTTCTTGCGCCTGGGCAGAGTGGAATAATTATTCATACACACGGCATGTGAATGCCGCGAGGGTGGGAGGCGTAGCTTTCCTTGGCGGGGAGCCTCCCCCGGCCCACTCCGGGGCCTCATGGGTCTTGCCCTGCAGGCCTGGGTCATTCTTTACCTTCCTTCCCATGTTTACGGCATTCCCATCAAGCCCTGCCAGGAGGCTGCGACGCAGGCTGTTTATGACAGGAAAGAGCTGGTGACACATGATGATATGGTGACCCAGTGGCCTGGGAAATTAAACAGAGGTGGTAGAGAGAGGCTGAGCTTTGTTATCCAAAGGGAACAATTATAAGGATTAAAAGAAATACACCTAATTTGTGGGTCCCTTCCCCCTCAGATATTTCTCCAATGCCCATGTGTCTCCACATGTTTCTCAGTGTTTTCATGCCTCTAAATTAGATTCTCTCATCTCTCCCTCTCTCTCTCTCTTAGATTCCACACGTCTCTCACCCCCCCGCCCCCCAATTCTCCTCTTACCTTTCTGGTTTCCTCAAGCAGGTGCCCGCCCCACCTTCAGGTCCAGCTCTCTCTCATTTTTTCCAGCTCTGAGTAGTCCTCCTTAGGGTTTAACTAGAAGTAGGTGCCTCTGAATGGACTCTACAGTGAGCATTTGACAAATGAACAAATGCATTTATCTCCTTCCTTGGGGTGCGGGGGGTGACATTAGTCATGCTAGAGATAAGGTGGAACACACTTTGAAAGGCTGGGGGGTGTCCTGAAACTAACTATCAAGACCCCCAGTGACTCCCCATCTGCGTGTCATGGAGACTGGGTGGGGTGTCCTTCTCTGCACTCTGGGAGGAGGGGGACGGTTTTCTTCCGGACAAAGACAAGGCCATCTTCAGCCTTGTGCCTTGCATGCAGCAGGAGCCTAATAATTGACCCCAGGGTGGAGCTTGTAAGGAGGGGAAGTGGCTTCTCAGGTCAAGCCCCGCACAGATTAAAGCCGGCGTTTGGGAAGTAAGGTTCAGCCCTTGAGTCGCCACTTCCCCCAAAAGAAAACATCCTTTTATCTCACAAAGTTTTGGGCCCTGATGACACTGGCTGAGTCTCAGGAAACAGAAAAGGAGGATAAGATAAAATTTAACCCAGAGTCCGGATGGGTGGGCCTGATGCTGAGCGCCTACCTCTGCTGTGACTCAGAAACGGTGCCTTTGAGTAACATCCTTTTACTTCTCCATCTGCATCCACTTCAAACACATTTTACCTCCCTGTCCGCTGTCTCATGCCAGCTCCGGGACCTTGCGGAGCTGGGAGAGTCTGGGAGGAACCCACCCTGAGGTCTCCCCAGACTGGCTGTAAGGGGTTGTCTGCCAGCATCTGAGGACACTCACATTGCTCTGGGGGGCATTCCAGTCTCCAACGGGCACATTTCTACCCACTCGCCTACAAAAAGGGAAATGATGGAAACAATGCAGTGAGCTTGCAACTGGAAAGTAAATTCAGGAAAAGAAGGAGAGCCTGGCACATGCCCTTGCTAGAGAGGGGTCTGCTTTAGAACAGGAACACCCAGCTTCCTGCTCATCAGAGACCCGAGGCTTCCCTGAGGGACCGACCCCAATGGTTGATTTCTGAGTGCTCCGCCAGAGTGTGAGGCTATTAGGAAGCAGAATTATTTCCAGGTGTCTTTTGGACAAAGGTGGAAAAATGAAAAGAAGGAACCGACGAGGTGGTTGGGGTGGGGGGGGCTGGGAGGGGTCTTCTATTCTTTATTTCTTCATAGGCCCAGAAACAGGGGCTATTCATTCACTCAAGAAACATCGGTGGAGCTGCCACTGTCTCCAGGGCCTGCCTCAGGCACCAGGGGCGCATCCCTGACCAAAGCAACAGCCACGGCCACAGAAATCCGGCCCTCATGGAGCTTCTGAGCTAGTGGGGGCGGGGGTGGGGGGCCCCTCTTGTCTGCTTTTCTCCCCTGTGGGTGAGAGCTAAGCTGGTCAGACAGGCCCGAGGAAGGAGGAGACTCGTGCCCTCCTCTGCATCTGTCTTCCTCTCTCCTCACAGGCCCAGGCCTTTCCTAGAGACGCCTCCAGTAAAGACACAGAAAGCTGAGAACCAACTCCCACTACCCGTTTCCTAAAGGGATGCCGAAAGGGCCCCGCTAACTCTCAGGGGGATGAACCCATGGCATCATTTCTTATGAGAGCCGGCATCTTCTTTTTCCCTGTTTTTGTGGAGGATGGTCCTCCTTGGTTCTATCAGACACCAAGGGGCAGGATCTGGGGACAGGGCATCCTGTGCCTCGCTCCTGCCCCTGTCCCACCCTCCCTGATGGCCTACGTTCTCCCCTGGACTGTTGGAAGAGTGTGCCCCATCCTGTCTGTCTCCTGGTTCAGTTGCCCTGCAGTGTTGCTGTTAGATTCACCTTCTTCCTGCTCTGTCCGGCCCCCCTGCCCACAGACTCCCTTGCCAAATCCTGACTTCACAGACCCGCTGAGGCTCTCTCAGCTCCGCATAAAAGCCTCTCACATTTTTATCTCCAGCTCTCTCTCAGCATCTGTCCTAAGCTCCTGCCCAAGGTGATGACCTGCCCTTCCTGGTGTGTCCCCTGCTTTCTAATGGCTAACCCTTTGCTCCTGCTCTTCCTTCTTCCTGTTTGAATTCCCCATCCATGTGGCTCTAGGTGGCTGCCTCCCTGAACTCTCTCCCCACCCTTTGCTTCTCTCCTGGCTGCCCGCTCCTGCTGCCTTTGTTTCTCCTCTTTCCTATTGGCCCTCCTGTCTTGGAGGTAGGGTCGTGCCTGCTCCTTCTCTGTGTCCTTATTGCTGTGCGTGTGGCAGGTGCTTTGCAAATACTGGCTGAATTATGGAATCGTGGGAACCTGAAGCACATGGTGGGTTGATGAGGAAGGGGCGTGCATTCTTTGGTTGGGGCCAGGGGGGTTGGAAGGATGTAGATTTTTTGCCTGGAGGGCTTTCCGAGGTCACTTAGATTTTCGTCTGGGTGTCAGCTGCATGTGAAATATTGACGATGAGGCAATAGGCAATTGACGATATTGGCAATGAGGCAGAGAGGTCTGCATCCATGGTGAGAAGGGCGCCATCCTTTGCCGCGATCCCAACCTTTGTAGAGGAACTGGAAAATAACAGGTGCTGAGCAATGTCACCTAATGTTTCCCCTGGAATTTGCCAAAAGAATAGGGGGGAGAGCCGACTTATGGTCATGTGGGCCACGGGCCCTGTGCTGGTTCCTTACGTGCGGTAGTTAATAACAGCGCACGCTTCCAGTGGTGGCTGTGGGGCAGATGCGTCCCTCTGCTCTCTGCCTGTGTGAAGTCACGTCATCCTTATGCCGCCATAAGTAGGTGCTATCATCATGAGGAGATGGAGGAACAGAGAGGGTATGTAACTTGTCCGAAGGCACACAGCTGGTAAGACGCCCTTCTGAGCCCAGGGAGTCCTCTGCCCAGGAGCAGCTCTGAGTCCCTCCGACATGCTGAGTGTCAGCCTGCCCTCGCAGCCCCTGGAGGGCAGGGAGTGCTGCCTTCATTCATTTTCCAGGCGAGACAGCGGAGTCTTCGAGGGGTCGAACGGCTTTCCCACAGATGTGCAGGCACTAAGCCATCGCCCCGGAATCTCAGGTCCTTTTGATCAGCTGCCACCGGAGTACTCGTGAGGGCCTATTTTTTCCAGCGCAGTGGGTAAGGAGGCGTGAGCCTCTCTCGGAGGAGTCATCAGCCTGGAAGGGTGGTTCCAGGTGGGCGCCCAGCACACCGCTCTCTAGACCTGGGCGGAAAACGTCTTCTAGAAGCGTAGTCTCTTCTTTTATGCTTATTATAGTGACATGGATTCAAGCACACTAGATTTCCCAGAAATAAGTGTCCAGTGTAGGGTTGACTCATGCCCACTGCATCTGTCACTGGAGGACAGCCGCAGTGGGTCAGTGAGTGACCTCCCTGGCTGTGAATGCCCAGGAAATCCACCCCCGCAAGAGCTGATGAGAGTGGCTCAGACAAGCGTGTGCCTCTTATCTGGTCTTTGCGCACGTTCCCAGAGGTCTTCGGGAAGCTGCTGTGACTCACTCCTCATGCTGGGAGGTGCACCCTAGCTCTACCCTGGGACCTGCTGGCCTCCTGGGGTCAGGCCCTGGGGGAGACTTCACTTCTGGCCGATGGCCGTGTCATTTATGCACAGAAATGCCCGTTGCCATAGAGTCAATAAAATGGACTCCTTATCCTTCAGAATCTCGAGGATTCTTTCAGCACAGATTCTCCTCTGTCGGGAAGCCTTCCTCGTGGCCCTGATTAGAGAGGGGAGGCTATGGCACTGCCCGTGGCTGCCCTCCTGATCCCACAGTTCTTCCTGAGGGCCGGGAGGCAGAGCAAACGCCTGTCTGGTCCACCGCTCCCGGCAGGGAGAGTGGAGGGAGGGCTGCCAGGTGTCCAGGACACGTCCCCGGGTCTACCCTGACTGAGAAATGTGTCTCCGGGAGCTGGTGCACCGACCCGCGATGGCTGTTGGGGAAGGTCAATCTTCGGGAGATACGGTGGACGGGGCGAGGCCAGTGGGGACACATGGCCGGGAAGGCTGGCCTCTGGGACCTGGGCTGGCGACAGGAGTTGAGAGCAGTCCTGCCGCAGTGAGCGGTGCAGCCGGGCTGGTCTGTGGGGTTACTTTTCAGACGAACAGCCAGAGGGGAGGTGCTAGTTCCTGTCCTGAGGAGTCTGGTGGGGGGCCCTGCGAAGGTGCAATGGTTGTGAGTGAGGAGGGCTGTTCGAACACCCCCATGTGTCTTCTCCCTCAGTCCTGGAGTGGCCTGGGGTGCAAGGAGGCTGTCCAAAGACCATCCCAGGCGAGCCCTCGTGGATGAAGAGGAGTTACTTCCTCAGACAAGGGTGGTGGTGGGAAGGGCGCCTGTCACTGAGCAGGGGGGAGAGGGCTTTCGGGGCCTCAGGTTCCCAGGTGCCAAGGTTCAGCGGGGACAGAGGAGGAGCTGTCACTGTTCAGAGTGTGTAAAGCACCCAGCGGGGAGAAAGGGGAAGTCGGGGGTGTGATGTGAGGCCTGCCAAAGAGTCTTTCTGTGGGGGCCCCAGAATGACAGCCACCCCAACCGAGGCCGGCTGGATCACACCTGCCCCCACTCGAGGGGCTGCAGGGGGGCGGTCACTGCAGCCTCACCCCCATCTCACCCCCACCTCGCCCTTGCACCATAATCCTCTGAAAGCGGGCGGTCAGAGCGGGAGGCAGGTGTGGGCAGGTGACAGGGTGGTGGGTCTGCCCCTCTCAGCAACATTCTGGCTGTGTTCCACCCCCCCAGGGGCGGTTATAGGGGTGTTACTGCTCAACAAGGTGGGAGATAGTGGTGATGGTGGGGGGGGGTCTGCCCATTGCCATGGCAACTGCAAGGGCTGGGTGCAGGGACCTCAGTTCCCATTCAGTGGGCTCTCTGGCAAGTGGAAACCCTTTGCAGTTCGCTCACTGTCCTTCCTGCCTTAGAAAAAGTCCACTGGTTCCCTAAAGTGTACAGGGCTGCGGTTCTGGGACCTCTTCCTTCCCAGCGTCACCTGGAAACTTGAGCCTAGAGACGCAAATTATCGGGCTCTGCTCAAAACCTACTGAATCGGAAACTCTGGGGGTGGGACCAGAAATCTCGAGTTCACCCATTCTCCTGGTGTTTCTGGTGAGCGCTCAGGTTTGATAACCACAGGTGGGGGGGAGCCTTTAATAAAAATTGGTTGCATCCAACGTGGGAAAATGTTTTTTTTCCTTGGCTCTGCTCGCTGCAGCTCTGCAGCTGCACCGGTGGGGGGCGCGGAGGGCCGGACTGGCCTGCCCGTGCCAACTGTGAGCGTCGAGGGTTGCAGAAATGAATTACAAATCTATGCAAAAGAACTTCAAAAGGCGGTGGCATCAAAGTGGCAGTTAGAGAGGAGACAACGCTCAAGTCACAGGTGCAGCGGGCGACAGCATCAGCATCCCAAATTCCGGAAGCATCTTGGGCTGAAGCATTTCTTTGCAGCCCTTGAGCCCCTTTCTTTGATCCTTTGATATACAAGAGCCTTTGACTTTCCTTTGTTCTGTTTTTTTTTTTTTCCACACGTCAGGAGTCAGTGCAGACAAGCTCCCTCTGCTGCTGCCCCCGCCTCTCAGTTCCGCATCGTTCAGCAGCCTTTGCAGGGTTCACGGCCCTTGGGGGCAGGGAGTGCCCCTCTGCCCCCCCTCCCCCCGCCCCCTGTCCCCACTTCCCCACGGGGCCCAGTCCCCCCTCACATATCTGTCCTGTACAGAGTCCCACTAACATCAGGAAATCCGAAAATGGGGAGGTGGGCACAGGATGACTTGGGGCTTCGCCTTGGTCTTATCCATCCCCCCAAGAGAAACACTGAAATCTAGAAATTAATGCGCAGGTCAGCGGCCTCCGAGTGGGGCTGGTGCGAGGAAGAGGTTTGGAAACCTTTCTGCAACCCTGCTGTGGGCATGCCATCCCAGCTGAAGTGGAAAGATTGCATCTTCCAAAATGGTGTGTGGTGTTTTTTTTTTGAAGACTTATTTTTTTTTTTTATGTGTATGACAAAAGAGAGAGGCAGGCACACTGACTTCTCAGAGACCCTCTGTCCCCACACGTGCCCACCTCCCCCACTGTCAGCATCTCCTGCCAGAGAGGTGCATTTTTTATGGGGGATAAGTCGATGTCATAATCACCCAGACCCTGTAGCCTGTCATAGAGCTTGCTCTTGGTGGTGCGCGCTCCGGGAGCCTGGGCCAGTGTGCGATGCACGACAGGCACCCGTCATTGCAGCAACACGCAGAGTGACTTCATGGCCCTGTGGCTGTCCCCTGTGCTCTGTTCACGTCCCACTCCCAGAGCCTGGCGGTTCCTCATCTTTTTGTTGTCTCCGTAGTTTGGCCTCTCGCAGAAAGGCATAGAGCTGGAGTTATAAGGTGGGCAGCCTTTTCAGATTGGCTTCTTTCACTTCATACTATGCATTTAAGCTTCTGTCACGGGGACCCCCACGTGGTTTTGAGTCCGTCTGCCTGTGCACACTGACCCGAAGAAATGCATGAGCCAGAGTTTGCCCGTAGAGAGAAAAAGAGGTTTAATATTGAACTGGCCAATAGGGAGGCAGAGCTGATGCTCAAAGCCGGACAGGTTGATAGTGTCTGGGGACAGGTTACATGGGGCAAGGTCACAAGTCTCCGTGGTGGGGGGCGAGGGGAGGGGAATCAGTCGGCTGGGCTTCATGGCTCGGACTCTGCGGCTCATGTTTCTTCCTGGCAGTAACTAGGCCAAACAGATCTGTGTGCCTTCAGGGCCCGTCTGTCCTAGGGTGGGCCCATCGTTCCCATCCTACCCACTCTGAGATTTTTTGCACAACCTCTGGAGTGACTTTCTAAAGACAAAGATTTGACCTTATTACCACTTGGCTTAAAAGTCTTCAAAGTCTCTTTCTCGCCTTTGAAACAAGTTCAAGTTCCAGGTGGTGGAAACCCCTCCCCAGACCAGAGTACGGGGCCATTCTGCTTCGTGGTTAAATGCACAGACCCTAGAGCCAGACTGCCTGCCTTCAGACATGGCCTCTGTCACATTCTCGCTGTGTGACCCCACTCTCTGGGCCTCAGTTTCCTTATCTGCAAAGTGGGGAGAAGTTATATTTGCAGTAGTAATAAATCCAACTAACGACCCCATTTTTCACATACCTTGCCTCTAGGTATGCCCATATGAGTAGATTCTGGCCAATGTGAAGGTTTTGGTGGATACCTCTGGCAAGATTTTGCAGAAGAGCGTACTTTTTCCCCCTCCATCCTGTTTGGAATATGCTTGTGATGGCTGCAGCTGTAGCAGCCATTGTGGGCCATGAGGCCAGGGCCTCAGCTTAGAGGTGCCATGAAAAGCTCAGAGGAGGCTGGGTCCCTGACTGTTGGAATGCTGCCAGAGCAGCCCTGGTCTGTTACCCTCTGGCCTTTGCCAGGTCTCTTTTGGGTTTTGCATCTCATGCAGCTGATATGCCGTGTAATTTGTTCTGGTCCTAGCAGGAGCACGTGGAACACCTCTGGGGGACTGTGGACCACGTTATGTGGGCTCTCTGGTCAGCTCTGGGAGTCTGGGTTTGGCCCGCCCTGGAAACCTTGGTGATCTCCTTGTCTTTGCTTGTGGGGACCCGCTGCCTGCCTGCTCCTGCTCACCTGGCCTCTCCCTCAGCTCTTGAGGTTCTTCGGGCCTGCGGTGGGATCGGACCCTGGCCTGGTGATGGACCCACTGCCCCGAGGCCCCCGTGTATCTGCAACTTTAGGTCCACAGGCAGTGCTTGCAACAGCATGCGGAGAGCAACTTCTGGAAGTTCTGCTGACAGGAGCCCACTGGCCCTGCATTGTTGTCAGTTTAACATGCGCATCTGTCAGGTGGCCTGGCCCACCTGTCAGCAGGGTGCTTTCTGTGCTGGGCAGGCCTTTTGTGGAGGGCTGGGGTCCATTTCATGCTGATTTACAAGGGAAGCCATTCCCAGCAGTCGTACTGAGGCCATAACTTTCGGAAAAGCCACAGCCGCTTGGCCTGACCCCTGAAGCTGGTCTCGCCCTTGGGACGTTTCCTTTCCTGGTGCCAGCTGTAA
Organism: Tonatia bakeri; assembly: GCA_004024845.1. Classification (NCBI taxonomy): domain Eukaryota; kingdom Metazoa; phylum Chordata; class Mammalia; order Chiroptera; family Phyllostomidae; genus Tonatia; species Tonatia bakeri. The sequence goes on along the minus strand of PVIA01015896.1, from coordinate 11,516 downwards.
TCACAGCTTAATTAGAGCCTCTTTGAGATGATGACATCTCTCCCCGACACGATCAGATCCCACAAGGCTGGGGCTCCGAGCCCTGCTCCCCGTGTTCCCTGCAGGTTGACCTGGGTGCACGGTGACCGTGGCCTGGTGAGACCTCACATGGAGGGGAGGAGGACCTGGGGTTCCGTAGCGTGTCTTTCTCAGAGTGCTCCCACATCCAGGGTGGTCCTTCAATGACCTTCCTCTCCCAGGCAAATCAGCGACAGCCCTCTTGAAGCGGATGGTTTGCTCATTGTCAGAAATTCAGGCCTCCAGTTACGCCGCCTGGTGTTCTCCTATCCGGCTCCTTGGACACCAGCCAAGCAACAGCAGCGAGCCTCCCGCCCACGCCCACAAAGGTGGCATAAATTGCTGTTGTTTCTATGACAACCGATGCCCCCCCTTTCTCATTTCTGAAAAGCTGTCTGGATGACGGACAGCAGCGTGGGGGATTAATTTGCAGGGCGGCGACCAGCGAAGGGCCCCAGCAATGCGGTGCCTCTCCCAGCCGGCCCTTTGTCTCCGCGTCCTGTTCCGGGTTTGCCATGCGAGTCACATCAACGCCACAGTAATCGCCGCTCGGCTGAATGGAGAGGGACCCGGGCCATTTGTGTGCGATCCCATTTGGACTCTTGGGTTTTGAAAGGCTGTTTTTGCTTCCTTATTTTATTATTATTGTTATTTTTTTTTTTTAAAAAACACAACTCTGCTGTTCAGCTTCTTATACTTAATGAGGCCTTTCCGAAGGGAAAACTAGCAACCAACTGAACAAGAGTTCTGCCCTTTAAGCAACTGCTTTCTAAATTTTTTATCAGAACCTATTTGTACTGGGAGGGTGGGTTTGGGATTTCCGTATTAGCGAGCCACAGCGCCGACATCGAACCCAGCAGACTCCGAGGGCCGTTTCAACAGGCTTGGCATTTAACACCCCATTTTGTTGGAGAGGAAATGGTAGGAAAAATGAACTTCCTGAGGATAGTAATGATCTAATTAGTTAAATAGCTCTGGTCCTAGTGATTTCCAATGCACGGGCAGAATATCTTTGGAAAGACCCGTGACGATGCAAAGTACGGCTAATCTGTGAGTAGACCCGTCCGCTGGTCCAGCACGCGTGAACTCCGCGGCTCCCAGAGACAGGCAGTTCGCCTTTCATCCGAGTGCGGGTGCCGTTCCAGACGGTTCGCTGCGAATTCATTCTAAGTGGTGCCCATGTCTGCCGCGCAAGCTCTGGCCACTATCTTCTCAGTAGGACAGTGCCATCCCAGGAGAGGGCTCTTGGCTTTGTCAGGACTCGACGAGAGTCCTTCCAGACAGAGTGCGTGGGGAGCTACTCCTTCTGGGTTTCCAGCGGGGAAGGGAGGTTCCAAGAGCTTCCATGGAACGGGGGTGTCAGGCATCTGAAGGGATGCTCGGGGACTGCAGAAGCAGCCTGGGTAGCCGCCGCAGGGGTCATCCCTACAGAGAGTGAGATGCAGAAAGGTACGCCTTAGGTTTGACACCACACAGACTGAGGGGCTGAGTGGGGACAAGCCTTGTGTCTGTTGCTCGGCCATTGGCAAGTGGTGTGAAGGCCTGGATGGGGGAGAGCTCCCATGCCTTCACTTGCCTTGGACCACCTCTCGGAGCCCGTCCAGCTTTGCTATTCCAAGGCTCTGACTTGCAGAGCAAGCGGCTTAAGCCCGTCTAAACCACAGGTGGCAAACACAAGGCCCGAGGGCCGACTCCAACTCTCCACCTTGTTTCTACCTGGTGACAGCACTGAGCTCCTTGCCCCCAGTTAAGGAGCAGTTACATTTACACAGTCCTAGAATTACATCTGGCCTTTTGAAGGCAACCACCCTGAGGCTGATGTGACCCCTGGTGAAAATGAGTTTGACACTCCCGTTTAGATTCTAAACTGACTGCTCTGGGCAACTGCAAAGGCAGGAATACATGCGGAGTTATCCAGACAGATGGCAGGTGTGCCTGGCCTGGGACCCTCCAGGGAACGTCATTCCTTCAGTGTGCTGGGCTCTGCCCAGAAGGACACCTCCTGGCACGCAGAGCCCCACGGAGTCCCCCTCTGTATCCTGACCTCTCCTGGTGAAAATTCCGGGATCCGTTCCCACAGCCAAGTCAGCCTGTAGTCCAGCTCTTCAGGCTCTTGGTCCGCCTCCTCCACCTTGTGCTGAGTGGGGACCTTGCCAGCAGATTGGAAGACTGGCTTCGGAGATACGAGGTGTCCAAATTAGGGCCCTGTGACTTCCGTATGCCTCAGTTTTCTTTTAGAAAAAGTCAAGACATAAGAGCTATGTGTGGTAAGTTTTGAAGAGTAAATGCCCTAAGTTGCTTGTACTCAGTAAATGAGTGACTTGCAAATACTAAGGAGGCCTCCCAGCTGGAACCATTCAACCCCATGCTAAGCATCTTTGAAACAGGGGACCCTTCCCAACTCACTCTTGGCTACTATGTATGACCTCCTACCATTCTGAACCATTTCATCTACTTATATGACAATTAATCTCATGATGTGTTGTGGAATTTCTGCACGCACAGACTTTTCATTGTGTCTTTGGTTAGCCGCAACTTTCCTGCGGAATTTCCTCTGCTGGGCTCTGAGATTCTGAGGCCCCCGTGACTTCGGCTTGTATATCCTTCAGCCGCCAGTGCCCTGCACAGTGACAGTGTCTTCATAAGTGTGTCACTTGGAGCTGCTGGAGTTAATAAATGCATGTCTGCTGCTGACTGTCGTCGTCCTAAATGTGGAGTGAACGGTCCTGTGTGGGGCGTATCACTGGTGCAGCGTCTCCCGCTGGAGTGGGAGACGGGGTCCCACTCCAGGCCCTTTCCTTCCTCCCCAGTTTGCTCCCCAAAATATCCTGCTGTGAAAGCAAGAAGAGGGTGAAGGGGACCAGAGTTTTGCGTCACCCCTACCCTCCAAATGTGCCTTTTGGGGTATTGCTTTTAAAGCCGGTTATTAAGAAACCAAAGACCAAGAAAAAAATGTTTGACCCTCCCCCTTTATAGTTCAAGGTTTGCTTCAGGAAGGGAACTTTTTTTTCCCCATTAAGTTACTTTCAGTTTTGTACTGGCGTCAGGTGTACAGTACTGTGGTTAGATAATCGTGTACTTTCACAGTGTATTTCCAGTACCCACCTGACACCGTACAGTCATTAGAAGATTATTGACTATGTTCCTTATGCCTCACTTTACATTCCCAGGATTATTTGGGAGCTACCAATCTCCACTTCCCAATCCCTTCACCTATTTCTCCCAGCACCCCCCCCACCTCTCCCCTCTGGCAACTATTAGCCAGTTCTCTGTGTCTGTGAGTCCGTTTCTATTCTGCTTGTTCTTTTATTTTGTTCATCAGGTCCCAGGTGTAAGTGAAATCATGCCGTATTTGTCTTTCTCTGTCTGACTTATTTCACTGAGCACAGTGCCCTCTAGGTCCACCCAACGCTGTTGCAAATGGTAAACATTTGTTCTTTTTTATTGCTGAGCAATATTCTGTTGCATATATGGACCGCAGTTTTTTATCCACTCATCTACAGATGGGCACTTGGGTGGCTGTCAGGTCTTGGTTTTGTGAATGACGCTGCAATGAGCACGGAGCTGGGTGTGTTCTCTCGAATCGGTGTTCTGGGTTTCTTTGGGTAAATCGCCAGAAGCGGAACCACTGGGTCATAAGGTGGTTCTGTCTTTAATATCCTGAGGAAATTCCACACTGTTTTCTATGGGGGCGCACCAGTCTGCATTCTCATCAATAGTGCAGGAGGGTTTGGGAGAGGAGAATTAACATGTTCACCCTGGCCGTAGGCAGGAGGGCTCCACACAGGGGCCTGTCTACTAGACTTCCCCTGCACCCCATCGTTTCTGGGGAGCTTAGCAGGCATTTGCCTGCCTCGTGTGTCCGCTCTTCCTCAGCTGCCTGTGGGTGACCGTTTCCTTCGAAATCTCCACCTGCTGCCCCTTTCTCCTTTGTCTGCAGACGGACGAACCGCAGCCACCCAGTGCGTTTGGGTTTCAGATCTTACTTACTGGCGTGTACACCCCTAATACAGTTTGTACACTTTCTCTTATTAATCTGGCCCCTGTTAATTTGATTATTGGCCCAGTTGGAAGAACTTAGAAGGTGGGAGGAAAGGTGGTTTTTTTTTTGTTTTTTTGTTTTTTGCCCCCACACAGACAGTCAGCCTCCAGAAGGGCTAATGGAGAGTTGGAACCAAATCACTCGTGTTCTGTGTGGCTGGGTGCTGACACCACTTGAAAATGAGAATTGAAAGGCTGGTCTCTGGAGACTAATCAAAAGTATAAGCTGTGTTTTTGTGAAATTTGGTGTTGGTGGGCAAGGGGAGGTTTGAGCTTTATCTTTTTTAAAAACAATGATTTTATTGTTGTTCAATTACAGTTGCCTGCATTTACCCCTCACCACTTCCCCTCCCTGCATCCCCAGCCAAACCCGCCTCCTTCCCTTCCACCCTCCCCCCTTGGTTTTGTCCACGTGAGCTTTTTCTTTTTCCCTTTTTTCAACATTACCTTTCTTTTTTTATTGGCCTCATCTCTGAGTTAAGTGGATATTCCTTAACCTCCTCCAGCTCTTTGCTTTTCTTTTTAAATATCCCACAACCTTCCATCCCCTTTAATTTTATGGAGGGGTCCTGGGGACACGGAGGGAGTTTAGTGATTGACTGGGGCTACAAATTAGTCGCAGAACCAAGAATCGAATGCAAATCCAGGGACAGCACAGCTGTTTACTCTGACTGTTTTATGTTCTTCGTTATCAGCAGAGAGCTCGTTACGCTGCTGGGACGTTTTCTGGGCCCTGTTGAAGGGCATTGTTCCATATGAAATGAGGACACTTGGCTCAACTCACCGCCTTGGAGTCTTAACAGTCATATTATTTCTTTCTCCAATCCACAAAGTTTTCTGATTCATAGTGTTTTAGTCAATTAGTACAAATTAGAAAAGTCCTATAGAGTACAGATTTCCTGCAGGACCCTCTTTGGCAATTACAAATTCAGTTTCACTAAATCTTGGCAAGGATAAAGCAATGAACTCAAGTTCATAGAAGACTTCCCATTTCTCTCATTTCTTTTCTGTTTTGTTCAGTAAATTCAGTATTATTATTTGAATGTGAAATTGTATGTTTTGAGTTATACACACCCCGAAATGCAGGGATAAACTTAGAAGTTTAATAGTCTTTTTCTAAAGTATCAGCTCACTAACTCCCCAAACCTTTTCCTTGCATCTTAAACCACCCGGCAGTGAGAATCAGAACAGGGACACTTCCCAAACCTACAATTGTGCAGAAATGTGCCGAAATTCTAATACTGGCCTGTTCTGTGACCAGATCTTACTGGACTGTAACACAGCTTGGCTGGGGAATCTTTCAAAAAAAATAGTATTAATTTTTTTCTGCTTCCCATCTCCCCTATTGGTAGGTGACGAATAGCAGGTAGATTTTTTCCCTCTCGGTGAAAACTGAAGACAGAATGTTCCAAGCCTGGAAAAGCATTAGTACTACTTAGAATCCCAAATGTGAAAGGTTCAACCCAATTCACGCGGAGGAACAGTTTGCTTCACGGCGTTTTGAAATTGACATATCACAGACAGCTGTAAAGCTCTTCTGTTTGGTGACATTAATAAACAAGTGCTTGTAATTCAAGACTAATGATGAATTAATCCATGTGTGATTTTCTAATGAAGCCAAATACAGAAATCAGCAGTTGGGAGACATCCTTTCGTTCTTCATTAGGAAAAACGGCGGCAGGTTTAAGGTCTCAATTTTCACCCAGAGCGTCCCGTCGTATTGCTCTGCTGTAATGTGTGATAAAGCCATCGCATTTAGAGAATGCTGAGTTTGACAGCGAGGTACTGGGAACCATGAAACCCTTTTGTCTGCCACTTTTAGGAGCAGCGCTATTAATCATGTAACGTATTCGCATGTGCCAGCTGTGAAACACGTTGAGATCCTCGACAGAAAGTGCCGTAGAAAATTGTAGCACACTCCCTTCGCCCAAATACTTTGAGAGGCGCGTGCTAAGAGATATCGGACTCATTTTATAGCGAGAGATGTTTGGCAGTGAAACACTTACCCAAAGTCACACTGTAAGAAGGAAGAGAACGTCGTAGGCGTTGAGTCTTGACATCCACAGAAGACTGCTGGAATTACCTGGTAATCAAACAAAGCTGAGTTTATTACTTACTGCAGCAGCAGGGGCACCCCTTGATCTCAGAAGAGAGAGGTTGGAGGCAGACATTTGCAGGGTTTGGATGTCTGGGGGAAAGCAGGCAGAATTTCAACGTGGGGATCTGATTGGAATCAGGCAAATTCAAGTTATAATACTTTAGGATTGGTGAACCAGACTTTTATAGTCTTGACATTTTTTCCTCGGCAAGGATTTTCTGGGGCAAAAACTTGGGGCATTTTGCTATCAGAGCCTTAGTTCTTAGTCCTGGTAATTCAGCTACGGGAGAGCAGGCCGTTGGGTCTCTGATCACGTTCGTTCAGAATTTATACATCTCCCCACCCACCCACCTGTCTGTCCATCCATTTCCCATCATCCACCCAGCACTATGACCAACACAGAGCTGAATGACGTGTTTTTTGCACTTAGAGACTCAAAGTCTAGCGGCGACCACAGGCACCTTAGAAGTGCTATGACGGCAGGTATGCGTGGGGGGAGAGACACAAGGACTGTGGGTTGCCGCCCTGTTGTGAAGGGCTTCCCTGCAATGCTCACAGGACCCCCGCCTTTGGCAGGCCAGGGATTTTCAGCCTTGGCTACATTTTAACCTCACCTGGGGATTAAAAAAAAAAAAAAAAGGGACGCTGGCCCCACTCAGACCAACTGAAGTCCAAACACATGGCATTGAATGCCCCTGTCATTCTCCCGTGTGACCAGGACTGAAGAAGCCTGCCACAGGGGTCGGGGCACCAGCGAGGTTTTCAGTGAATGTGATGGCAGGTTCTGGAGTGTGTCCAGGTGGTGTTGACGGTCAGAGGACCGGAGCAGCTGGAGATGGGGAGACCAGGTTCTGCTGCCACGAGGAGGCCGTGGCCTGAGAGAGGCGAGTGCAGGGAACGCCCGGGAGGGCAGATACGTTTTGGAGTCGGTTTGGTGCTGGGTCCGTAGCTCCATCAGCCCATTCACATCTGTTGCCGTATCGGCAAGAGCACACAGGAGGTGCCTAATTAAGTACTGGGGCATTATGTGCTATTTGCCAGCGGATGAAAGCCCTGTGGAGGGCAGACTCAGGCCACAGTGGTTCTGCGGGAAGAGGCATGGACATCAGGTCGCTGGGCTGGGCCTTGGTGTGCCCTCTTTGGTCCATCCGAGCTGAGAGAGGCCCGAAACCACACTGGGACTCTTGCTTTCTGTGGGTGGGCCTCCCAGGGGTGTTCTGTGTCAGACAAGTTCACCACCAGGAAAGGATGTGGAACACTGTAAGGAAGACAGGTGACAAAGTGGGTCTGACATTCAGAGACATCTCTGGGACAGGGATCTTAATGTCGCCACCACCCCAGAAATTATGCAAAGGGCAATCCTAAAGGCTTGGCCCTTGGGCCTCAGCGCTTGGTGGGGCCCACAGCTCTTGTCCTTCACCTCTCCTGTGTCCCCCCTCACCAGGCCGTGCGAAGGGTGGCCAGCAGTGTTTGGCAATGGCCTGTGCCCTGGAGGTCAGGAACCCTAAACTCCAATGTCACTCCTCGGTGACCTCTGTTCCAGTCAGTATGGTACGTGGCTGTCCCCTGGCCTTGTTTGTATATTTTATAGCAACTTTCACAGTCTGTAATTGTGTTCATCAATGTAGGGCCCGTGAGGGAAGATACTGTGCCTCCTTGTGCTCGGTCCTGCGGTTCCTGCGCAGGCCCCCAGAGAGAGAGAGCGCTGCATAAATACGCCTTAAGTGAGTTATTTTTACTGTGTACTTCCCACGCTCCTTTTAATTAATACACTTCATCATGTGTCCTCTGGGAAGAGAGCCCAATGTTGGGGACAGAGAAGGCACAAATATAGAGGAGTTATTGGGTCTTACATTCCAGGAGCTTGGACAAGTCACCTTTCTGGAATTTACCTATAATCCTTTGTAAAGTGTAGGGTTAGATGCAAAAGAAATATATAGCCTTTTATATAGAACTGTGCACCTGAAACCTGTATAATTTTGCTAACCAGAGTCACCCTGATAAATTCAATTGAAAGAGTAGGACTTTTTATTTGTCCCATACACTTACGGTCACTGCACATTCCCGTGGGTGATCCTTCTCATGGAGCAACTGCCGGGCAGCCATTCAGTGGACTCTCCAACCCTTTGCCCTGAAATGGAAGGACTCCCCCACCCCCACCAGTCTCCAGGACATTTCTCGAACCTGCCTTTAGGCAGTGTTGCTGTGCAAGTCAGCCAAGAGACATTCCTAGATATCACATCACACTTCCGATGGCAGAAATACAGACTGTCTGTGAACTCTCTTACAAACCCTTCTTCGTTAAATGCATTGTTATGAAGTGGGCTTCAGGGGCGGGGCTGCTTGGGAAGAGTGTGAGCAAAAGTGAACCCCATGGAGGTTTCAGTCGGGAGGGGGAATCGTTCCAACAGATGTGTAATTGTAAGCGCAGCTGGCCCTCTGAAGGCAGGATGAGTTTCTGTGAAAATGTGTAACAGAGGAGCCTGGCTTAGTGTGTGGTGGCAAAACATTTTCTGGGGGAAGGCGTGCCGTTAGCGGAAGCAGGAAGGCTGTGCTCGTGGCTGGAGGTGGTGCAAGGGGAGAACAAGGAGCTTTCTGCGCCAGGGAGTGTCCTGAGGTCCTGGCGTGGAAAGGCTTGCGGAGCTCACGGAACTGAAGGCCTGATTGCTGCGGCTGGAGAGGAGAGAGCGAGGTAGAAGACGGTAGTTGCTGACGATCAGAAGCCAGGCAGTGGCCAGAACCCTGGGCGTCGGACCTTCAATTTGTGACTTGTGAGAATAAGTCACTGATGACGTTTATAACGACATTCCCATCATCAGATTTGGGTTTGGAAACGTCACTCAACCTGCTTTGCAGAGAATGTGCTGGAGGAGGGGAGGGTGCAGGGAGACCACTTGGAGGTGGGCCCTGGCGGGAGCCCCCACGAGACATGGAGGCAGCGTGGGGAGCTCCCACGAGACATGGAGGCAGCGTGGGTCAGCAGTGGGCATGGTGGGGTGCAGATAAGGGCTGGCTGCCCTTCACCGAGACTGAGAATGCTGGAGTAGTAAGATCAGTCCCGGGAGCCAGCCACGAGGTCAGTCTTGGACGCATTTGAGGCTGAGGTGTCTTTTAGCCATTCAGTTCTCGATTTCACCGTGGGGCGAGGCACGCTGTTGGGGAGCCCAGAGGAGAGGTTTGATCTGGAGGATCTTGGGGACCAGAAATGCTAGTTGAAGGCGTGGGCGTGGGGGAAACTGCCTACAGAGAGCACGAAGAGTAAGAAAGGCCTGTAGGGAGCACCCTCTGGAGGAGCTCGGGCAGGGGGCACTGGGGGAGGAAGAGCGGAGTAGGCAGAGATCCCAAATGGGGGAGGAAGGCAGAGTTGTGGGGGGGAGTGGGGTGTCAAGGGACCCACGGGGAGGAGGGTCTTTAGCTGCAGGGTGTCCGGGGCTGTCAGGCAGGTCCAATGCTAACAGGTGTTTTTGGATTTATATTAATCCAGAAGTTGAAAGGGCCAGGCCCGATCCCCAACCCCCAGCCTGCTAATGACTCTGCCCAGCCAGTTTCCCACCTGCTGGACTGCCTATGACTCAGTTGTCCCGACTTCCTTGGTAGCCTGAGGCTTAATGGAAACTTTCGCCCGCCTCGCACGCACACAGCAGACACCTGGCGCTGGCCACAATGGCCTGTGGGCAGACTGACCCTCCTGTACCCGGGAACAGCCTGGCCCTTTACCTAACCTGTTGTCCCGGCTCACATCCTGGAACCCTGAGGCCCCCACCTGGAAGAACAAGACACTAACCCCTCCCCTAGCCCTCACAAACCCTGAGCTTTTTCTATAAAAACCCCACTCCTGCCCACCCCACCCCCCCAGCCTGAAGTGGACCCCCACTCAGCCTGCCTCTCAGCATAGCATCAAATAGAGGCACTTGGATCAGACGACCCAGTTCCTCCCGCCTCTGTTTGGTGCGCATTTCTAACTGAAGTCCAGTGCTTTTTTGATGCAGACTCCGGCCCACAGTGTTGGTGGCGTCATGGATGAGAAATGAGACATTCACACAGACTACCAAGTCCTGTGTGGAGGAAAACGGAAGGCCCAGCTACCCTCTCAAGGGGAGGGCACCTCGGAGTGGCCTGGCCACTCTCTCAAAGGAGAGTGCCCTGATCCTCCCCTTCACAGGTTTTTATTGGCTTTTAATTTTCCCAGAAATACAGGTAAAGTTCATTAATCATTGCCAGGCAGTAAGGATCAAACAATAGATAGCATACAAAGAACTCTGAGGGCCTATTCTGAGTCAGGGTCTGTTAGCTAACGGGCCACAAAACTCTGGGAAGCAAACTCATTCCCTGCACTGACCTTTATCATTTAATTAAGAGCAACCTGTGAAGCAGGTTTCACAGGAGTTTATGTATTCTTTCTTAGGCCTGATCACCCGGGGAACCTGCCCTTTCCGGCACAGGGCTGCACCGCCCTCTGTCATTGTTTCAGGCTTAAGTCAGGCAGGGGAAGTAAGGCAGCCAAGAGGCAGGAGACTTCTCGCAGGCAGAGTGAGGACTCAGGCTTTGTCAAAGTGGAGGGGTGAGGGTCCATCACCCCCTTTCTCCATAGCCCCCCAAGTCCTTCCCTGGGGCCTCCACGTGATCATGCCTGTCTTAGGTCGTTCCCCCCTTGGGGAATCTTACCCATCATTGGCTAAACTGATCAAGCATTGGGGGCCAGTTACGAAAAGAGGAGCAGAAGCGGTGCTCCTGCCAGGGAGATAAGCTTTGTCTCCTTAGAGGCTTATGGTCCGAAGGTCACTCACTCAGCCTTAGCCATGGGGGGATTACAGCTCCTGAAACCAGGCAGGGCGGCTCCCAACACCTTTTCAAAGGCCTGTTGGCCGTAGAAGCGGGAAAGGGGGAAGATGTAGCAAGTGAGAAGCAAGCAACTGTGGGTTTAGACAGCTCTTTCAAGAGATTCGCTGCAGAGGGTGGCAGAGGCATTGAATGCTGTGGGGTGAGGAAAAGACCTTTTCTTAAAGATGGGAGAGTCCTGTGCATGGACAGCTGCAGATGGGAAGGATCCCACTGGAAGGGAGAGGTCCATTTTTCTGGGAGAGGGAAGGGCTCAGGGATGGGGAAAGTGGGGGCTCCTATCCATGGCCAGGGAGAGGGGCACCCTCTCTAACACAAAAGGAAGAGCGAGGCAGGCCTGCGCATCTGGGAGTTTGTTGGTTATTTCTTCTGCATAATCATTTACTTGTCGTAATTCTTCTATTCCTAGGCTTGAGAGCAGGGAAGACATTTTTTTCCAGTTATTTTTTTTCTTTTTCTTTTCAAGAGAACTCACAGTGTC
>PVIA01015895.1:0-20971 GCA_004024845.1 Tonatia bakeri | reverse complement strand
GGCACTGGGGCACGCCCAGCTGTCTGGCCTCCTCACACTCGCACTGCCGACTGTGTAGAGCTCACACACTCACACAACAACACACACACACAACGGCACATGTGTACAAACACGCACACTCACACACTAAGTCTGTGCGTGCTGGAGAGAGGCAGAGGAAGGGAAGGAGGACCGAGGAGGCTTCAGAGTCAGAGTGGATCCCGCACGTCACTGCGGTGCCTGTCACACCAGCCGGCCTGCGTCTAATCCGGTGACAGCCACCAACAGCCATCCTAGCATCGGACTGACTCAGGACAGGTCTCCTCTCTGCTCATTCACTCGTTCACGCACTCGCTCACTCACCGGTCACCCACCGCACACGGTGTCCGTGCCGGCATCCGTCGGTGCCTGATGTGGTGGGGTCATTTTCACACGTTTCCCCAGCCAGGATAAAATGTATCTGATGGAGGCAGCACGAAACGGCGAGCTACGAAGCAGAAGGCTGGCGGCCGGGCCTTGCCTGATTCCCCAGCTATGCGATTAGGGGAATACCACTTTCCCCTTTAATTCTGTTACCACATGGGCACCTGGGGGCAGAAACACACACTGCGCTTGTTTCCTCTCCGAACGAAAAACAAGACAACACACACACACACACACACACACACACACACACAAGAAAGCATCGTTCTCCCAATTTTCCCGATGAAAAGAGTCACAGAAGGAAGCTCCCAGGCCAGGCCCCCGCGGGTGCGGGTCCCACGAGTTCAGAGAGAGGTCTAGGGAGCTAGCGTGTGCTTTCGCTCTTTGTGGTTATTCTGTTTTTACTGAATGTCCTGGTGATTACAAGGCAAAATGGAAAAACTCTCTCTGATGCAGACCTGGCTTCCCGCTTCAAAGCACGCAAGAATCACCAGGAGGCTTGTTAAAATGAGCAGGATGGGGGGCTCACCTCTGAGGGCTCACACTCGGCAGATCTGAGGTGGGTTCGGCAACCCAGGAGTTTAATGAGCGTTTCCAGGTGATTCGGAGACAACCGCGGCCCCCAGACCCCAGGATGGGAGATGCGGGTCTCGGTGTGCCTTGTGTGGGTTCAGAGACGGTCTGGCAGACCCAAGGCCACCAATCCAGCAGCCAGAGCACAGCGGGGCCCACAGGGGTTGCTCCCCGAGTGCCAGGGCCCCGCTGTGCGGAGGTGGTGCTTTGTCTCCACAGAGAAACCATCGTCTGGAGCTGGAAAACGAGCCAGTTTACTAATGAAATGACCAAGATTAATTTGTCTCCCCGCCATCTCAGTCTCTCCTATATTTTGAGGTTTCCTTTGATTCATTCCCTCCCTCCTCCCCTCCTTCATCCTTCGCTCCGCAGATGGCCTCATGAGGAACCGGCGGCCCAGCCGAGGGCAAATTCACATGGCTCCTGCCCTGCTGGGGCTCCTGGTGTGCGTGGAGTTGTCGGCTGTCTGAGGCCCGGCAGTGAGTGAGCCATCCCCAAAACTGCCTCTTTGTTTCAAGCCCCAGTGATCACTTATTTGGCTCTCAAACTTGCGCTTCGAAAAGACGATGGGATGGCCCGTCTCCGGGCCCTGTGGCACCAGCTTGAGCGAGAGGCTGACACACAGTTTGCTGCCAGACATCACTTGGAGGCTGAGCAGCAGGAGCCACCAAGGCCCGGGTCCCCCTCCACGTGGCCTCCCTGGGGCTGCTTGCGCTCAGACACCCACTGGGAGGGAGTCTCAGGCAGCTGGATGTTTCCGTGGGGCCTGCCTTTCTTCAAAGACTGTTCCAGCAGACAAGGTGTGCTCCGGCCTGCGGAGCAGTCAACGAGGGTCCCGAGTCTACCTGAAACGGATGAATAGGGATGGGAACAAGAGGCGCGAAGAATGGCAGCAAGACAAAGGATTCTGTTCAAGCTGCAAAATTTTATTTAAGCGGTGGGGGTTATATAGGGACGGGAAAAGGGAAGTTGCTCTGATAGGCTGCCCCGTGCGTGTTCACCTCGTGCCCATGTTAGTGATTGGTCAGTTAGGCGCGTGATCAGTATCTTGATTGGTAGCTGGTTCGCGTGCTCTACGGATGCCCCCAGGGGGCAATGCTGGCTGCTCAGACCACAATATGCTGTCTTGCTGTTGAGTGCAGTCTCTGACTGCATCAGCAAGCCAAAGCCCCAACAAAGGTGCTTCCCTTGAAGTTCCCAAGCATCACTTCCTTCCAGTCCCTTGGACAATCCGATCACTGGCGCTGGCCCGACACTGGGGAGGGAGTTGCCACCTGAGTCTCTATGGAAGGAGGAGCGAAGGACTTGCCCTTCATTTGCCCCCTTTACTGCAATGATGGACGGCACCCACGGGCAACCGGCATTCCCAGGAAGTGGGCTCTGGGGCGAGGAGCATGGGAGGCAGAGCACGCAGTTAAGACAGGGGCCCCTGAGGAGGCCACTTCGGAGACGAGGCAGCTCCACGGCAGAGTGGCCATGGGACCAAGGAGGTGATCACAGACAGCAGGCTGAGTAGCTAGAGGGGAAACTGGGGTGACAAAGCTGAGCCCTCTTGACCCCCCTCCTCTGCACTGGGCAGAGTGTGCAGACTTTGCGTCTTCTCCGTTCCCCTCAGGAAAACCCTGGCGAAGGTGGGCTCCGGTTCCCGTTGCGCACGCACCAGGGAGCACACAGACTGAGCTCGTGAGTGGCAGAGCCAGGGCTTGGGGCCCTGCATCCCAGACCCTGAGCGTGTGGGCAGCAGGGCCCAGAGGCAGCCCCCGGAGAGCCAGGCTAATGGTGACAGGTGACGTGAGAAGGTGATGCTTAGGGACCACAACCAGGCACTGGCTCCACCCCTGCCCTGGGCCTGCCTGTCAGTCCTCTCCCAGCAGGTGTTTCCAGTAGACCGTCTGGAGCAGAGGCAGCCCCTGAGATTTTGCTCCCTCGCCCACTCAGACCTTCTTGCAGCTCCGCAGGGCCCTCCACAGTGTCTGCTCCAGCTTTAGTGGAAGTGGATGCTGGATTGTTTCCTTGGATGGACTGGACTACAATACGTGGTCAGGTTCCCTAGGGCCTGGCCACCGTGCCGTGGATGTGTCACAGGAGTTGAGGCTGGGAGGACACACGGACGTGACACTCCACCTGGGTCCGGGAGTCTCTCCAGGAGCACGAGGTTCCAATGACACAGGACCGAGTAAATGAGGCTTGAGGTCAGAGCCGTGTTCCAGGGAGCTGGCAGTGTGGCCAAGGGGAAATTCATTTCAGGCCTTAAAAATACACATTTTTATTTGTATGGAGGGACAGGTGACATGTTGGGCCAAAAGGCTTGAAAGCCTCATGCACCTGGAAAAAAAGCACATTTCAATGCAGGCAACCCAGGGGGAAGGCAAACGCCTGACCCAGGAGGCTGAGCCATCCCATAGGGACCTCTGTCTAAGCCAGGGTCACACAGCTGTAGAAGGGTGCAGAGTGGTGACATCTGGGAGCTCCCCACTGCTCTGTCCTGGGGCAGCAGGATGCCAGAGCTGTGTCGGCAGCTGTTTCCAGAGAGCGCTCTTCCTCACGCACCTCTGGAACTGGGGTTTTGACCGTGGGCTAGAAATGTGTTACATTTAGCATGCCCAGTTTATGGATGCTTCCACAGCTGTTGCTGTAGAAAGGGCGATGGCATATTCTGAAATGATTTTTGATATTGATCATTCAAAAGTTGTTCTTCAAGATGAGTATGTGTTGCCTAAAATCTTTCATTAAATATTTTGTTGTTGTTCTATTACAATCGTCCCCATTTCCTCCTCTGTGCCCTCCTCCGCCTAGCCCACCCCCCGTTCCCACAGTCCATCCCCACCCTGTTGTCCATGTCCAGGGGTCACTCATACCTGCTCCTGGACTAGACCCTCCCTCTTCCTTTTCCCATTCCCCCTCCCCCACTCTGGTTACTCTGGGTTCGTTCCTTATTTCCAAATCTCTGGTTCCATTTTGCTCATTTGTTTGTGTTCTTGACTGGGTTCCACTTATAGGTGAGATCATATGGTATTTGTCCCTCACCGCCTGGCTTATTTCACTTCACAGAATGCTCTCCGGCTCCATCCATGCTGTCATGAAGGGCAGGAGCCCCTTCTTTCCTCCTGCTGCGTAGTGCTCCATCCTGTGTCGTCTGATGTTTCAGTTGCTGTCAGATGTGCTGACCAGTCTCAGAACTTGACTTACATCGACCACAGAACTCAGCTTTTAGATCCCCCTATTTTACTTTCTCCTGGAGCTCACTATTTTCATAATAATGTGAAACTTCAGTAATAATTTTCCAGAGGAAGTAAATATCTAGAAAATGAAACAGAAAACAAAAACAAAAACAAACCTTTGAAGGAGCCCTGTGGAAGAACTACTTCTTTTGGATAAAACAAATGCATCTTTCGGAAGTTCTGAGGGTTCAGAGTTGGACTGTGAGTGGGAAGCAGTCAGGCCTTTTTGTAACCTCAGTGAGAAGAAGCAGCAGAGAAAAAAATCACCTTTGATCACAGGGGCGAAGGTCGCTCCCCGACCCTAGGCAAGGCCAAGGACAAACCAACACCGGCAGGCAGAAACTGTGAGACCCAAAGGCTGGGATTATTCTTCGTTCTCTCTTTTCTGAACACAAGAGGCAGACATAGAGCATGCGATTTAGATCATTTTCCAGATTTAGAGAATAATCCAAAGTGCTTTCAAATTCTGACTGCAACAATGTGTTCTAATTAATTAGAGCATGTAATTATATCTGCAGGAATCCAGACATCTTGGCATGGGGGGAGGTTGCCGTTGTGGGGGGAGTCCTGGGGGGATTGATCTAGCTAATTATCTGAAAATGGATACAAACAACAGCCATACACACTCAATAATTGTTTTGGATAAGTTCATATATTAATATTAGTTTAGGCCTGAAATTAGCTTTTCAAGGAGAGAACATTTAAACGATAATTTTACTGTCAAATAAAAATTTAAAATTGCTCATAGAGCTCCTCACAACTTCTTTGCCAAAAAAAAAAAAAATACAGCATTGGGAAAGATTTTTTAATATGCCAACTAATTTTTAAATTTTTCCATTTCAATTTAAATACCCTTTTACTTTATTTAAAATTCCTAGGGTTTTCCTGCAGTATTTTTGAAGGGAAGACTCAAGAGTGTTCACAATACTTCATCACAATCATTTTTTTTAATGCCGATGTGATGGACATTTTAATCATGCTGTGTTCCTTCTCTGACGAGTGCAGAATGTGCTTTGTTCTCCGTGTGCTGACTGTCGTGGTGTGTGTGCTGACTGACACGCACACACGGCACAGATTTTGCATGGCTAAGTTTTTTTTGGTTCATGTGGACAACTCAGTAAAGTTTCCGTTGTCTCAGAGAGGGGTTCTATCGTTAAGAAATTTTGCAGTGATTATCTGCAGAACACCTATGAGCTCTATGCAAATCAGGCAGACAACCTCCGCTTTGCAGGAGGATATTTCTGCCTGTGAGCTATCCGGATGGGAGACTCTGTGAGATCTGACAAGGCCACTGGGAATTTGGAAAAAATGCATAAAAATAGCTGAGGTTCATGACAAATGTCCTCTGCTATTTTATGGAGAACGGTGAGCTGCAGCTGTACTAAGAATGAGTCAGATTCCTCAGTGGGGATACACAGGGACTTACAGGAGGTGGTGCCTGACTGCCTTCGACTTCACAGTTCATTTCTCACACCATTTCTGCACCAACGGATGGACTTTATTGGAGGTAAAATAAACATTTAAGTCCAGTAACATATTTAATATATTTTCTTTGCCATTTTCTCTCCAAGATGGCCATTGGACACACAACGTGTTTCCCCCAGGGCTGGTCTTCATCTACTGAGGGCAAACACATGGATGGATGGGCGTTCGGCAAGGAGAAGCTCAGTCGTGCAAACCTCACGCCAGTGTGTCAGAAAACCTCTCCCCGGCCAGCACTGTGGTGCCCAAGCTGTGAGCCTGTCACCGACGGCTGGACTTCCTCTATGCTTTTAAAAGGAACTTATTTCTTAGAGCTGTTTGAGTTCTTCAACAAAACTGGGAGGAAGGCACAGAGATTTCCCGCTCATCCCCGTCCCCACCCAGGTGCAGCCTCCCCTGGTCAAGGCAATGCCCCCCTGCAGAGGGCGCATCTGTTATCACGGACGGACCTGCACTGGGGGGAGGGAGGTGGTCAGAGTCCACGGTGTTCCTTAGGGGGTGCTCTGTGCACTACCCCTCCCACGGTTCTCCACACCTGTGCTATGAGCTGTGTCCCTCACTGTAAGGGATGCCGAGAGCTATCCCTAGCTGCCCCCAGCGCCCTCCAAGCTCTGTCCACTCCCCCACATGGCCCCAGCACCCGCGTGCTTCTCACTGTCTCTGAGGTTGGCCTCTTCTGGAACAGCCCCCCGCCACCCCGTGGCGGCCATCCCCACTCGGCCTGCTCGGAGGGTGTACATTTAAGGTTCCCCTTCAGTGCGTGTTTCTGGGGCTTCCAAGTGCACCTGTCCTTGGTGCTGAAGGATGTTCCTGCGTCTGGATGCACACGGCTTATTGATCCACTCTCTTACTGTGGGGCATGTTTGTCCAGCGGAGTCCAGGCAGGTTTTGGTGGGGACTGAAGCTCTCAACCGAGCTGGGCAGACAGCGAGCAGCGTGCCTGGGAGAAGACCCACCCGAGAGGCACCGCGCTGTCTGGACATTCCCATGACAGCCACCCCCACGCAACACCATTGTTCTAACTCACAGACCTGTGGAGACGGGGTCAGAAATGACAGGTGTGCGTTCAGGTTTCCTGACGGTGCGCATCGCGAGGGCACGGGGTTAACCCCAGGTGGCACGCCTACAAGCACCAAACTTGCTGCTTCCTTTCCCTCCCGGCTCGCTTGGTGTTGAAAGAACGGTTTCTTATTCGGAAGTGGAGACGGGCAGCCTTCAGCTGCAACCTGCAGTAACCATCGGTGACCAACTGCTCTACCAGTCTCATGGCCTCATTAGAAATGCAGCCAGTATGCTTCTGATGGGGTGTTGGCATCTGTGAAATAATGGGTGGCCGTACTTACTGGTGGCTCACCTCAAGGGTCGCAGCCACCAGGGAGGAGAGACAGAGTCACTAACACCCCAGGCTCATAACGCACAGTCAGCGATGCCTGGTGAGTAGGTGGTTACGTGAACGAATCCAGTGGCCCTGTGCTGCATGCTTCATATCCTGACTTGGACGTCCCAGGACATTCTCCCTGTGCTCTTAAGTACCAATCCTGTACTCATGTAAAACTGCCTTCTTTTAAAGTGGCCATTGTTTAAACTGGATGCTCTTTGGTCCTGGTCCTGGAGCGTAATCCAGGGACGAGCAAAGTCCTGGGCCCCCAGTCCCGCTGATCGAATGGGAGTCTGCACTGAACCCGCCTCCCAGGTCCCAGTTACCTTCACATCCAGGAAGCCCCGGGCTCCGTGGCACGTTCTTTTGACCTGACCTTGACACTGAGAAATACAACCAGCCTAGCCTTGATGCAGTGCAATGTTACATTCCCCATGGATGCACCATTGATTTCTTGCCACAGATATTTATTTATAAGCAATTCGCCGCAGATACTTATAACTAAACCACAGGGATCGGTAATCACATGGTGTCGGCTCTAAACTTAAACACGGACGAGCGTGAGTGATATTTAAAACATGACCAAGACGTTTAAAGGGTTATCCTCTGCTCTAGGGCAACACAAAGGTGGTTTTGTGTTGTGGGATTTACTTTCAGGAAGCCCAACTCCTAAAGTGAGTGGACGGCAGATGGACAAAGTGCCCAGTCGTCCGAATTCTCCTGTTTGTTGGTGTTTATCTACAACATCGGCCTTCCTGAGAGCGATCAATGGTTCGGGAAGATTTCACGACGGCTCCTGTCCATGATGGTGTGTTGTCTCCTGATCCTGGTTGGCATTAACTCCAGAAAAACCGCGCCGGCACCGGCGGTTGAACAGGAGCGTCTCCGCGAGCTCCTCCTGCGTCTGGGAGTCCCCGAGGAAGCAGCTTCTTTCAGAACCGAAGTTGCCAATTGTGTGCTGTGGCGGTTGTAGCTTCGGGGGAGCTGACGGTCACCAGGCAATCAATCGCCGTGACATAAAACGTGGGTGTGGTTATCGACGTGGCGTCACAATTGGAGAGATTTGTGGAAGGTTCTGGGTGAGGTGTTGGTCTTGGCACGGGGCTGCGACAGTACAGCTTCACGACCCCCCTCCCTCTACCGAATTCTTCCCCCCACCCGTCTAAGGCTCGAGGGAGTGAACGTTCTTCTAATGAGTACATTCACGGGGCAATTGCACCACCTTTTCTTTTTTTCCCTAAAAAGAATGAATAAGTGTTTGTAAAACTTGAATGTGTTCTTTCAACAAATATTTATTGAGCCTTTATGTGCAAAATGCACTTCTGAGTACCATGTGGAAAAAAGCCAAAAATAGAGCGACGGTTTCAGAATATGTGCGTGTGTCTGCTGTGGTGAGCACGCGGCCGTCACTTAAAAAGCTCATCCTTCCATCTAATTGCCATTTTCCGTGTCATCCGGGCACCAGAGCTCGCTAAATGGTAACCATAGCAACAGCAGGCCTTCTCCGCGCTGAGTCTCCCAGCAACTTTGCTAAGCATTTCAATTTCGTTATCTCCTTGAACTTACTAAAAATCCAATGAAGTCTGTAATACATGTTATCTCACATTGCCCAGAAAAAAATACACACACAAAAACCAGAGCTCAGCAACGCTCTGGATATCTTGGTTCAAGATGGTGGAGGTCAGTGGTGGACCCAGACATGTAGCCCGCATTCGGGGAGTGTGAGTGTGAGTGTTGGAGCTCACTGTGGGCTTCCGATGGACAGACCCCAGACAGAGAGGCCATCGGGTGCGAAGTGCACCCCGCTGTCAGGGTGACAATGCCCCAGGTGATGTGTGTGGTTCCCTGGTGCACGAGGTCTTCCTTTTTTTCTTTTACCTCTTTTGAGAGAGGGGTGAGACGCCGCAGAGCCAATGCCACCCTGCCCGTGAGAGTGACCGTCTATGACAGTCTACTGACTAACGGATGCCCCGCTCCCGTGGGGGGAAAGTGAGCATGCCTGGCTCGAGTGCGCTGCGCTCCAGAGACACTGAGGCCGGCCCACGTCACCCCCTGTCCCCGGGCCGCTGTCCGTGGGTTTTCTGAGCCTGCTTTCTGACTTCGTGGTTCTCTGCAGAAGAATAACAACGCCCCCGGAGGCCACAGATGGAGCGGCCTGCCCCCAGGCGCCCCTGGTGCCGACGCCCCTGCTTTCTTCTGTCCCCACGCTGCACTTCACGGGAGGAAAGGGACCTGAGAGCGTCCTGAGAGTGACTGACGTGTTTTGTTTTGTTTTGCACTCATGTGGGTCCTGCTAGAGAGGGTGGGAATATTTTGTCAAACTGGGGGAGAGCTGGCCTCTCCAGAGTCATAAAGTGGGGACGTCTAGCCCACCACTGGGGGGTCACTTCGACAGGAAAACGGGAATGCTGGGGCAGGCATCCTGGGGCCCCCTGGAGCCGAAGGCCTGGGCCACTCCTTCCTGTGTGGGGTCCAGCACAGAAGCTCGGGGTCACCCCTCCTTTCATCGCTGCTGGACAACACGAGGATGACTGGTTTTTCATTGCAGACCTGAGCGACGCTTGCTCTGGAGTGTGCAGTTGTGAGTGATCTCTCCACTTTTGCACCGTTTAACCTGCTCCAGATTTAGATTTGATCATCCTTTCCACACTTTCATGACTGGGAGGAGCCAGCCTGTTTCTCCCAATGGATCCCGCTCTGTCTCTGTCAATGTTCGTGATCGCGAGCCGTCCTGATGGCAGCCTCACAGTTTTCCTTTCTTCCCCTCCCTCCTCCCGGAGATCATTAAGCCTGGCTGTATCTTATCAAAAGAAAAGAAAAGAGAAAAAAATCGGCCCGAGCAGAATGTTGGAGCTAATGAGAGCCAGCGAACCCAGCTCGGGCCGGCAGTTTTCCTGGTGGAATAAAGGGCACTTTTCTTAAACAGATTCCCTCTAAATAGCAGGTTTATTTAGCTTCCAAGCAGTAACATAATGATGAAAACAGCACTGTGATTAATACAGGATAACACCCGGAAAGAGCAAGACCCAGGCCCTCTCAAGTCCCGTCACGGAAGCTCGGAGGCTCAGGGCCCCTGAGGTGTGCAGGCTTTGCTTTAACTGGCACAGGCTTGTGAGCTCAGCGAACCCCCCGGGGGGGGATCTGGGGGCAGCTTGCACATCAGCCAGACCCCACTCCCTGCTCAGCGAGGTCCCACCCTTGCAGGAAACGGGCTGCAGAAGGAGTGTTTACTCCACGGGAATTGGCAACGCTACACCTGAGGACCGCCCTTTCCTGCTCACCAGACAGACTCTTGAGCCTTTGTCAATTCCTCGCTCCATGTCACTGCCCAGGTCTCTCGGACCTGTGTCGTCAGCCCCAGTGTGCTCCTGCACACATGCACGCCAGCATCCACACGGCTACCACCCGGCAACCCGGGTCGATGGCGGATGAACTGGGGCCGTGCAGCCGGAAGCTTGCGCGTGTTTCCTGGAGACCGCTGGCACACACGAGGACCTCCGTCAGTGTTTGCTCAGTGAGTCAACTTTTGTCATAAATCTCTTCTCTGTTGGCAGATGTCAAGTTTTCTGGATGAATTGGAACAGTTCATGTAGATTAGCTCTTGTGGGGACTTGTATGCTAATTTGTAGCCATTAAGGAAATTATCACACAATAAAAGAGACCAGAGTGACCCCGTGACACTGTGTGAATGTTGCTCTAATTAAGCTGACATGAACGTCTGTGTCCGATCATGTGACATGAAGACATTTCTGTGGGGGTCACCAGTTTCCCTTCTGCTCCTTGATCTTTTTAAATTACCCATGCCTGTTTAAATGTAGAAGCTGAAGAACTTATGACACATGCATGAACTAGAGGGGGGAGGAATGTGGGTGGGGGAGGGTGTACAGGGTGGGGGGGATGGAGGGGCGTAATGGGACAGCTGTAATAGCATAATCAAGAAAATATTAAAAAATAAGTAAAAAAATAAAAAGGAAGCATATTTTTTCTAAAATACTTTCTTTGGGGCCTTAAGAATGAGGTTTCATTCATGTCAGCATTATATTTTCTCAATTCCCTGTAACAGCTTTAGTGTCAGAAGACTCTCTCCCTACTTACCAAGGAAAGGTTTGCTCTTACTGGTGCATTTTCGGTGTTGCCGTAACTGTTTCGTGTCCCTCATGCTTTGCTGGGTCTCGGAGACGGTCAGTACAAGTCTCTGGGCGGAGCGAACTTCTGAACGTTGCTTGGACACTTCAACCCCAGAAGTCTGACGACTCTGACCATCCCCCGCCCGTATGGTTTCACCAAGTGCACTGCTCATTTCAGAGTCGTCTTTCTTCGTCTGAGGACTCTCAGGCTGTGGGCAACCTCGGCATCTTCTCTCGGCAGGTCCCGCCAGTGGAAAAGGGGCCTGTGTGTTGCCCGTGACACCACAGACTGCCCAGCGGGGCCCTGCGATGGCAATGGGCTTCCTCGCCTCGGCATCTGGATGGTCTTTCACAGAACTTGCGTGGGAACGGGCAAAGGAACGAACAACTTCTGAGCGTGTTTGCTTCGGTGATCTTGTGTCGCTGAGACCACAGGGGGAGGCAGGCAGCTCGCAGACGAGGCGACAGTCCCAGGGCTGAGAGGAGGCTGAGCTGGTCCCTGCGGGTAATTTTCCTTTGCAAGCCAAACAGACACCCGTCACCAGCTCCAGCTAATGGGTCCCCACGATCGCACATTCCTGTCTTGAACACAGCGACTGTTTTTCCTGTTAACACGCTCCTTCCCGCACTCCTGTCTGTAGCGGCCACTCTAGTGTATTCGCACGGTCCGTGTCTCAGTGGGTGTTTCCTTCACGCCTCCCCACAACCCAGTGGTGTACCACACGTCGCTGCCGAGCGTGTGTTCACACAGGCACACGCTTACCCACAACTGCCTATGCACCATGTAATCACAGGTCCACACGTCGGTGGGGTCTGTGTGTGTGTGACGAAACAACCATTCAGTTCAATGGGAGGAAACATTAGTGAACAGCTTTCTTTTTTTGAATATATTTTATTGCTTATGCTATTACAGTTGTCCCATTTCCCCCCTTCACTCTCCTCCGCCCTGCACACCCTCTCCCACCCACATTCCCCCCTTTAGTTCATGTCCATGTGTCCTAAGTTCTTTAGCTTCTACATTTCCCATACTATTCTTGCCCTCCCCCTGTCTGTTTTCTCCCTACCGTCTATGCTACTTATTCTCTGTGCCTTTTCCCCCTCTTTCCTCCAATTGCCGTGTTGCTAACCCTCCATGTGATTTTCCCTTTCTGTGGTTCTATTCCTGTTCTAGTTGATGGATTAGTTTGTGTTTGTTTTCGTTCAAAAACCGGAATGGAGTGTGGGGTTGACGTGTGCATGGAGACTGGTCAAAACGTCACCCAGTGACAGGAGATCTGGGGACACATGGACTGACACAGCCTGTCCCTGGGGACTAGCACCATTCACACAGCTGCCTGAGGGGCTCCGTCCCCCAGGTGCCGAGATGGGCGTGGCGGGACTGGTGCGGGGACGGGAGCCAGGCCTTGGTTTTGAACTCAGGCACCTCTGCTGTCTCAGAAACTTGTAGATGAACACCTGCAAAATGATGTTGGGCTGGAGCAAAGGGTCTGTGTCTCTCTCCCTCGTCCTGTCACGGGACAGTGACAAAACAGAGCACTGCAGAGCCGCCTTGCCCCATGCCACTCCTCACCATTCTGGAGCTCGGATTCCCTCGCAGACAGACAGGTGCTAACACACCCCCCTTTTGACAGGCACTGCACAGGCCACTTGGGTGGCTTTGTATCGGGCCTCGGAGCTCACGTCTCTGAAAGGTCACGAGAATGAGATTTCTGGAAGAGCATCCTTGATCTGCGATCATCAGAACCAGACGGGGCGGGGAGATAATGTCTCCGTGTGGTCCAGGGAGGCTTGTGTTCTGTTCTGGGTGGGGGATTCAATCTTCTGCAACCTTCTTGTGCTGCCCTGACCTTTCTGATTTAACGTGACAGGTTAAATGCTAATGGAATTGATAGGGGTGAGCAGCCGGTCAACGGCCAGCCTGAGCCGACTACGTAATGGGGCTGAAATTGCTAAAATATGCAGGCTCATTGTAATTTTGACAGGAAACAGTTTTCTGCGGGGCTTTATGCCTCCCTGGGTAGTATTAAAATCTAGGAATGTTGTAAGTACCACATTTCTTTTGAGGAAAGTTGGGAGACCTCTGCGACCCAAACTTCAAGTTAAAAAAATACATGTAAAATCCTAAGTATCTTGAAATTTTACGTGTCTGTTTTGAATGGGAAATTGTATCGTAAAGTGTGTTAACAGCAAGACAAGAGGCCCCAGATGCCATCACTTGGGCTGAGCACCGCAGCAACAGACGGAGACTGAGTTTAAGGGTCAGCTACTCCCAGAGATGGGGCCTCACACCGGTCCCTGGGAGCGCCCCGGGCAGCACCAGCAAGGGCTCCACCCGGGACACCCCGGCCCCCTGAAGGAGAGAGACCTTTGTTGACCTGGAAGTTCCTGGTCTCCACTCCCCCCACCTGGATGAGAACACTGTCAGGCTCAGCCGCCTAAGCAAGCCCCCGAAAGGCCCGGGTGGTCCGTTCCTTCGTGTTCCCCTTGCCTGGGTCGGCCGAGAGGGCAGCAGGCACGATACTCAAGTAGATTAGACGTGAGGAAGCAGATCTGAGTTTAAATCCACGCTCCACCCTTTCTCGGTGAAAACATCATTCAGCCAAATTACTTCATTCATTTCCTCGTCTCCAAAATGGGGAGGAGACCCACAGTCTGGGATACATCAGAGACACCTCTGTGATGGCCATTAAGTACAGGACATCTCTGAATGGGGGACAGTAAACTCGGGTTAATGGTGAGAAATCTATATTACTAACTCCTGGTTTTGGTTCGGGGCATTTCAGCTGATCACAAACGATGCCTTGCAAGTTTGGCATAGACTCTCAAGCAACTAAATTAAGACCCTTTTTGAGAAACAAAGGGGTTGTGAAATCCAACAGTGAGATGACATCAAACCTAAAAAATGGCATAATGTTCTTCCTACTCTACTACTTCCATGGGCGCTCAGCTGAGGATGTTCATCGTTTCCTGTGTGTGTGTGAGTGTGTGTTTTAGGGGAGGGCATTTTCCCTGCACGCGTGTGCTCCCAGCCCTGGCCAGGCTGCTCCGTGGCCTGGAGCTCCGCCCCCTGCTGCAAGGTGCTGGATTCTGGCCATTGGGCCTCAGATGGGAGTCAGCCAATGGAAACACATCAGGGAGTGGAACGACAGGTCAATGTTTCTCTCTTGCTCTCAGCTCAATACATAAAAATTAAAGAAATTAAGTGCCGTTTCATTTAGAAGATTGAGGATCTAAATATGCATTACAAAGGAAATTAAGAGACTTTTCATGGGGGAACAATACAAAAAGAAATAACTAGTACTCTATGGAGGGAAAGCAAAGAATTTAATCGGGAAAACCTTGAGTGCTAGCCAGTTAAAATATTTGCGTTCTGCAAAATGATTTCCATAGCAACGAGAATGTGGAAGTCTCAAAACAATTTGACTCTAACTTTTCATCTCATTTCCTAATATATTTTGCATTGATGAGAGGCCAGAACTTCTGGTGATGATATCAAAAGATATAAATATCAAGGGATCATTTTTTTTTTGCCAGAAAAAATACATGTTAAGTATAGAAAACATGGTATGTGGGATACGGCACAGAAGTCGGATCCAAACACGCTTCATCCAAAATCACCTCCTTGTCCCCAGATCCTTCTTTCTTAACATTAAGGTAAGGATGCCAAGTTTCCAAGAAGGAATGGGGGGGCGGGTGAACAGGCAAGGGATTTAGAGGCACAAGTTGCTGGTCACAGAGGAGTCGAGGGAGGTAAAGGGCAGCACAGGAAACAGAGGCGGGAACGTTCTACTAGCTCTGGGTGGAGCAGGATGGATCCGAGATTCGCGGGGGCGATGACCCGGGGAGCTACATGTGTGTAATCACGGGGCGGGACACCTGAAACTAATGCGATATCACATGTCCGCCATCACTGAAAAATAAAAGTGATTTAAAAATAAGAATGGGGTGTAATGTATGGCAGCAGGCTCCCCACACAGTTCTTGCCTGATAAACGGTAACCATCGGGATTCACTGACGTCAGTAGTTTAGAGCACACTGCATTTTTGTGTTTCTGTTTCATCTTCCACAGAGGTAGGTGGCTCTTTGTGGGGGATGCCCAGGAAAAGCCCTGTTTTTCCTCCCATGCCCTCAGTGGGACAGGCCCCGCCGCCAGCTCCTTCCGCTAGGACCTCGGGAGAGGCGGGGCCTGTGCACCAGCACAGCTCCTGCTACTGAGGCTGCTGGAAAGCCACTGCCTGGAGTGTATTACTGAGTAAGACAGCATGCTATTCAGTGTTTAGGTTGGTTGTCCTACGGCTTCTGAAATTGTAGGGGTCACCACGTCTACCGTGCCCTGAGATGATGAAGGTATTTTGGTACTAAAATTATAGTAAGAGCTTGCAGAGTTTTGAAATAGAATGACAAGTTTCCACCCTGCTCTCTACAGAGCTCACGCGCGTCAAAGTTCTCACTCTCACCATGGCGTGGAACTGGTGTGTGCGCCAGGCAGAGCAGCGGCCAGGAAAATGCGGCGTCAGTTAGTGGGGGAGATGAAGCACTTAAAGTGTTATTTCTAAGAGGCGACAAAAGGGTCTGTCTTGCAGGCTCGATCGGTGGTTAGTGTGAAGTTCCCGACCTTGGGCAGCAAGTGCACGTTCAGACAAGAATGAATCTGGAGCCTTGGGGCCTTGGGTGACAAACGCCCTTCAAGGGTTCATCCCTCCATTTTGGTCCATATCCATGTCCGTAATCTCTGTTCTTCTTGAAGTGGAGTTCAAGGGTCTAAACAACTATGAACCTTCAACTCTGAGCCCTTATGTTTGTGAAGCTGTCTTATTTTTTCTTCCAACCCAAAAGTAGGACAGTTTATTGGTGACAAGGCTATTTCCTCCGTTAGAAGGGCGTCTGCTTGCTTCTCACACTCTCAGGCCCAGTGTGCGTGGTGTGCACACACACACAGAGCACGAGAAGTGGAACACTGAAATGTTCTAAGTACAGAAGGGTGAACACACACACGCGCTGTGGCAGGAATGTGAACTGGTGCAGCCACTGTGGAAAGGAGTGTGGGGTTTTCTCCCAAAGGGAAACACAGGCTGACCTTATATCCCATCCCATCTACCGCTGGGCACTTACTGGAGAATTGCAGGCAGGGTCTCGAAGGGATACTTCACACCCACGTCCCCTTCGGGGTCATTCAAAACTGCTACAATGTGGCAGCAAACCAGGTGTCCCTAGATGGATACTTAGATAAGCATGACGCTGTCTCTACATAAAACGGAACATTGTTCAGCCATAAAAAGAAGGAAATCCTGATGCATGTGACAACTTGGGTAAACCTTGGGGATATTGTGCTAAGTGAGATGCCAGTTACAAAGAAGAGCCATTGTATGGTTTAAGTTTTGGAGAGGCTTACAAGCTGAAAGGAGAGAGGGGGTTGCCAGGGTGGGGGAAGGGTGAGTGGGGTTTGTGGTTCGGTGGGTATAGATTTCCAGTTTCGGGAGATGAGAGAGTTCATGGGGTGGATGGCACTGCTGGTGGCACAGCCACGTGAGTGCACTTAATGTCACGGTGCTCCGGCCTGCGGAGCAGTCAACGAGGGTCCCGAGCCTACCTGCAACGGATGAATAGGGGTGGGAACAAGAGGCTCGAAGAACGGCAGCAAGACAAAGGATTCTGTTCAAGCTGCAAACTTCTATTTAAACGGTGGGGGTTATATAGGGATGGGAAAAGGGAAGCTGCTCTGATAGGCTGCCCCGTGTGTGTTCACCTCGTGCCCTTGTTAGTGATTGGTCAGTTAGGTGCGTGATCAGTACCTTGATTGGTCAGTCAGGTGCGTGATCAGTACCTTGATTGGTCAGTCAGGTGCATGATCAGTACCTTGATTGGTCGCTGGTTCGCGTGCTCTGCGGATGCCCCCAGGGGGCAATGCTGGCGGCTCAGACCGCGATATGCTGTCTTGCTGACGGCATCAGCAAGCTAAGGCCCCAACATCACAGCCCCATCTACATAACAACGCTTCAGAGGGTAGATTTTATGTTGTGTACTGCCGCACATTGAATACATTGAACCCAGGGTTATCACATTTTAAAATCTGTATTACTCTATTCATGAGGTTCAGATGTGTTTCATGTACCATATTTTGCCGTGTATAATGTGCACCCCCGTTTTAGTACCAATTATACACGGGAATTAGTACTGCCCATGTATAATGTGCATCCTTATTCTACTCTCAAAAATATGGATAAAAAAGGGCACATTATGGGTGGCAAAATATAGCATTTATTGGCTGTCTGTTTCACTTTTTCTATGAATTACCTGTTCATGTCATTTATCCATTTTTAAAAACTGAGTAATTTTTCTTATTAATTTGAATTAAGTGGGCTTTAACTTAAAAAGACCAGTCTTTTGGCCTATGCATCTCGACAACACTTTAAGGCGGACGGTATCCTCATGGTCTCAGGGCCCAGGGGCACACGGACTCAGGCGTCTCCTGCTGCCTGGTGGAAATGACCAAGAGCTAGCCCTGCAGATCAGTGGGGGGTTTATTGCCCTGTCTCTGACTTTGGTTGTTTAAACCAGTAATTGGTATTTCATTTTGACTTTGTTATTATTTTGAAATGACTCTCTAAAATCAAACATCTCTCTAACCCTGTATGCCAAAGTGCCAGCAAGGCTTTTAAAGGGTTGTTTGTCCACTTATTACCTTCCCTATGATGTGTTTGGCTTTTATCCTGGGAGAGTTTTCGTTCCTAAAAGGTGTTGTAAAAATAAACGAGTTGATTTCTACAAAACACAATGCATGTTTTATAATTTTTACAATGCTCGTTTTTCCTTGACATCTAAGTGAGTAAGTCTTGGGTTAATTCTTCACATACACGCTTTGATTTTAACTTGCTGAATAGTGTTATCCATAAGTAGTAAAATAAGTAATTACATGTGTAAAAAGCTGATTCTGAAATGCTCCTATTTTTCAGCATTGCTTGGTGTTCATCATCTACTGAAATACTTGATCCTCCGAAACACTCATATATTTTGAAGGCTTTATAGCATTTCTACTATTATGCCTGGAAACAATATATTATAATAGAGACCTTAAACTCTCCTACACACCACTAAACTATCTTCAATAAGCTCTTTCAAATGAACACATGTAAACTCTCTCAACTTAAATGAGGTTTTAACTGCTATTCATTAAAATACAAAGAATTGGTTGTGATGCCGTTGCCGCTGCAGATGGTTTAAAACATTGAAAATGGACCCAAAGTTGTTACTTTACCTGTGATTTTGCCAAAGCCCCGACAATTCAGAGCGTTTGTCCCCTCCTACATGATCGTGATTTTTCACTGTGATTCAGAAATGCAGACTTGTGCCCCAGATTCTTTGGAAATGGAAGTTCCTTCCTCTAGTTGAAAGATACGTGTTGACAAAGTCTTCAGTGTTTCATATCTTCAATCACCAGAGACTAAAACGAGGGGGAAGACAGTGTACATGACCTTTAGGAAAGAGTACAAATAAAATATTTCCTGGGGAGCAGGAGAATGTTTAAGGCAACTTTGGTGAAAAAATAGTTTAAGAAAAACAAGAAGGCAGACCCATGCACCTGTTCTCAGAACCCGAGTCCCGGACGTCAGATGGACTGACAGGAAAATGTCAACTCTGAGTTATCGAGTGAGTTTCCGTGTATCAGTTATCGTGAGTGTTCATGCTCCTTGTCATTGTCCTTTTAACAGCTCGGCCAATACCCTCAGTCTTCACAGCCGTACTTTAAGACATAAGGAATTGGTTCATTTGAGGCTCGGCATCTACCTGCATATCTGGTGGACAGCTCTGTGTCATCATCGTTTTCTTTTTAATCATCTTCGCATGTTCGGCTCCGACGTGGTGGTGCTCTTGTTGCAGTTACTGAGTGCTCAGCGACAGGAGGAAGTAGGGACAGTGCGTGGGAGTCGGATCGTCCATTCCATGACTATCTACACCCGCGCTTCTGTCCGGGTTTCTATTCCACGTTAAGCTTCGCCTACATTTCACCGACTCGGTGTCATTTCATCAGGGTGGAGAGGGATGTGCACGAAACGGTACATTCTGTCATCGCTGGTTCTCCGATATGAAACCTTGAGATCTGAAGACATTCTTTCAGGATGTCTATGAGAAAATTAGCCTTAGGAAAGAGACTCAGCCGGCGGTGCAAGTATTTCAAAGCATCATCTTGGGAAGTTACTTCTGGGAAAAGAATCTTCTGTTATGAGAAGCTCACCCATTATCTCCCAAGGCAGATTAGCGAGTCCTTGTCCTTGATAACAGGGCAAACAGAAGCTCGGAGCTATGGCATCAGTCCTGGTATTAGCGACCTCGTTTCCCCTGTTACCTTGCTGCTCAGCCAGGGCTGAGGAGCTCCTGAGGGGTGCGATGCCCATCAGGGACCCCTGTCCTCTTCCCAGGACATGTGTCTGTCTCCGTGGCAGTGGTTCCAACAACTAATACCGGGTACACAGTGGAAGACCATGTGGCTTTCACAAGAAAATCTTATTTGCTTCATTTTTGAACAACAACACAACCTTAAGGTTCTCCAGGAAGGAATATTCAATCTGATTAAAACTCATTTCTAACTTGGATGATGTGGCTCAGTGGATTGAGCCCAGGTCCGCAAACCAAAGCGTCGTGGGTTCGATTCCCAGTCAGTATACATGCCTGGGTTGCAGGCCAGGTCCTTGGTGAGGGGCCCCCAAGAGGCAACCACACACTGATGTTTCTCTTCCCCCTTTTTCTCCCTCCCTTCCCTTCTCTCTAAATATAAACAAAATCTTTAAAAAATAAATAAGTACATTCATAAAAAATTCAAAAAAAATTCTAAATTGTAACATGCTCCTTCCCAGCTCCCCTCAACATTCAACGTCTGTCCACCTCGTCATAGCATGTCATGTCCCAGGGCCTCTCCTCCCTGCCTGCTGTTTCTGGCGGACACTTGTCTTCATATCAGATTTTTTAAAATGTGGTGTGAATATTATCACCCACTGTTTATTCCATAGTACACACTGCCGGCCTATCGCTTCCGAGACCAGCGTCATTCCTATTGGTGATGCTGCTGTCCTTAACGATGAGGTGACTTCCCGCCTGACCGATGTGACGCGGGAATCATGGGGAGAGCAGGTGCCGGCGATGGCTGAACCTCACAGGTGGCGTTGTTCACGCTCCTGCCTGCGCATTTCCTGGATATGGAAAAGCAGCAGATCTCACCTAGTACTCGCTTTGCCTCATGCCCGAGGAAGTACGGACGTCTCTAAGAGCGGAATGAAGTAGCGTGCCTGCACGTTTCTACAGGAACAGGAAGATAAACTGTGATAAAAATTGTAAATCTGGGTACTTGTTAAGTAGCTGGATGGTCTGTTAGGTGCTGTGATACCTTCTCAATGCTTTTAACTTCCATAATAATGGGGAAGAACAGCAAAGAAATCGTTATGAATTGCCAAGCAAACATACACTACAAAAAAACTGCTATTCATTATTTTTCGTGTTTTTTCCCAGTGCCAGAGAACTCTTCCCTACTGTGAAAATGGGATGGAAATCAGTGGAAGTTATAAAGTATAAGCAGTTTCAAAATGTTTTTTTTTAGTTCTTTATTTTATTGATTATGCAACTACAGTTGGCCCATTTTCCCCCCTCACTCCCCACCACCCTGCCCATCCCCTCCCACCCTCATTCCCCCCTTTAGTTCATGTCCATGTGTCATAAGTTCTCTAGTGTCTACATGTCCCATACTATTCCTACCCTCCCCGTCTATTTTCTACCTACTGTCTATGCTACTTATTCTC
>PVIA01015894.1:0-20962 GCA_004024845.1 Tonatia bakeri | reverse complement strand
CCTAACAATATATTGATAGTTTCTTTTTTTAATCATATTTTTATTTTTCAATTACAGTTGACATACAATATTATATCACTTTCAAGTGTACACCTCAGTGGTTAAATATTATATAACTTAGTGATTGACCATTCTGATAAACCTCATACCTATTTGACACCATACATACATTTTACTTGGGAAAAATACTTTTGTGGGGAAGATTTATAAAATATTTTTAACCAATTCAGTTTTGTTGGCAAGAAATTCTCTTATTGTCTCAAAAAATCAGGGATAGAATATACTAGTGATATTGGTCTAAGGACACAAATAAGCTTTATTAAAACAAGGTTCTTTCTGGGAAGTTGCATATTCTCTTTTCCTTTCTTTTGGCCATATAACATTTAAAAGTTTTATAACACATATTTTTTTCTCTTCTTTTTTCAAATCCTCACCAGAGGATATGTTTATTGATTTTAGAGAGAGAAGAAGGGAGAGAGAGAAAAATATAGATTGGTTGCCTACCATACACACCCAAGGTTACGTGCTCTGACTGGGAATTAAACCCACAGTCTTTTGGTGTATGGGACAATGCTCCAACCAGCTGAGCTACCTAGCTAGGGCTATACCATGTATTTCTTATTATAAAAACAATACAGGTTTATTATAGAAAATTTGGAAAAATATAGAAGTCTCACAATTCCACCACCCAAAATAATAACTATTAACATTTTGAATTTTTGCGTTAATTAAAAAAAAATTTGTATGTGTACCTTTTTTTGTCATTACAGAATTTATTCTTGGTATTAAGTTAACACTTCTTTTGTGTCAACTAATAGCCTGAATAGTGAGTGACAGTGAAACCAGCCCATTTTCCTTGGCTGCTGCAGCCAAGACACCCAGCAATCCCATGGCTTGAAGGTGAGCCTATCTCTTTCTGTCTTCTGTGATGGTGAGGCAGGGAGGGAGGCAAGATGCCTTGCTCAGTTCATTTGTTGGGTCTGTCTGGCTGGGATGCAGAGCTGTTCCTGGTCCAGTTGTGGGAAGGGGCCAGCAGGAGCCAGTATCCTCTGGCCCACATCCTTTTTGTCATATGACCACACCTACCTGCATAGGAGTCAAACATAAGTCTCTAGCCAGGTGGACATGGGTACATGGCAATACAACCCTGTTTCTGAACAAGAAAGAGGAATGAGAGAGATTGTGTGTGAACATGGGTTATCTGCTATAGCTATTGGGGACCACCTTGCCTGGTCTCAGGAAGTTGTGACCCCCCGTGACTTAGGCTGGGTGAGAGACCACCGGACCCGGGGACCCGGAGCCACTAAGGAGTCAAAAACTTATTCCCCTGGCATGAACACTACCTGTTCTGTGCCTTGCCTTTAATACTTGATCAATTAGCCAATGATGGGTAACAATTCTCTAGGATAGAGATTGAACCTAAGACAGGCATTGATCATGTGAAGGCCTCCAGACTCATGGGGCTGTGGAAAGGAAGGGGTGATCGACATCAACCCCTGACCCCTCTAAGCCTGAGTCTTTCTACTTAGATGTGAGAAATCCAAGTGTCCTGAATGCCTTTGTCTACCGCCAGGCCCAACCTGCGAAAATAGCTAAAGGGGCAGCCCAGACCAGAGACAATGAACCCCCGGGGGTAATCAGGCCTGGGACATAGAATATGAAAGGCCCTGTGAAATCTGCTTGCTGGAGGATGCTCTTTAATTAGAATATGAAGTCATGGGCAGGAAACAGAACTAAGCTTTAAGTCCTGTAGTCTTTTTAAATGATAAAACCCCAAATCTCTGGCTTAGGATCCCAGCAGGAAATCTACCAGCGCCTTTCAAAAGCTAACTACTTATAATTTGCAAACTGTATTGGTATTCAAGAATAAAACCCTGCTTGTGCAGGGGGACGGAGCGCTCTCTCCTAGGGTGCTCTCCGCTAGGGAGGGTGGCCAGGCACTTTTCCACTTGGGAGAGTGACCACTCAGTCCCTACTTTTCCACAGAAAATTGCCTGTTTCTGTGTATGTTCATTTCTTGTGTTTCGACGAGCCATCCGCAGCGTTTTGTGATCACTGCAGGCCAGAGATCACGTGTGAACAGCCCCAAACACTGATAGCATGTGGGGGTAGTCTCAGCCTCCAAGTTTTTGAAGGGTGAGTTGGACTCAGACTTACATTCAGGACTTATGAGACCTCAAGGGGGAAAGCGGAAATGATGTCAGGGCTCCACTTCCCCACAGCTACCAGCAACTGGGACTTGGGACAGGGACTCAATAAATTCGTGCCTGATATTTTGGCTTTTTTAAATGTTTATTTATGATTTACCTCTCCACCTTTACTTTGAATTCACAACACAGCTGACAACTGGAGCCAGGCCCCATTTCCACTGGAGCTCTGATAGTCAAAATGTGTGCCTGCCTAAATGGGCATTTCCAAAATAATATACTGTTTCAGATTCACGATTCATATTCTTTCCTCACCTCTTACAAGAGCAAGAAATATTTTTTCCAGTTTTCTAAAAGATTTTAAAGTCATCATGAAAAATGTAAAAAACCCTCCAAAACAGAATGGAAAAAAATGTTTCACATTTTTTCCCTACTTGGAACAGTAGAGGCCAGTTTCCATTGCTCCTTGGCTGCAAACATCAAAAGCAAGCATGCCTATCACAGTCCTACAGTTGCTCTGGTGTTGTGAGTCCTGGCCACATCCGTTAGCTGGGCCGGGAGCATCCCCTTTTATCCCCAGGACCTCACTTTCAGCAAAACTCAAAGTGCTATTTGTTAAATGGTCCTCTGTCCCTAAAAAAAAAAAAAGAGTAGGTAAGTCAGTAGTCACAGGAGATTTTGCTTTCTGGGAAATGATCTTGCCATAACAATGAGAAATCCTTATGAAATTTTTTATTCAATTTATTGGGATGGCACTGGTTAATAAAATTATGTAGGTTTCAGACATACGCTTCTACAGCACACCCTCTGTATATTGTATTGTGTGCTCACCACCCCAAGTCTCCTTCCATCACCGTTCATCTCCCCCTTACCTCCCTCTACTTCCCCCCACCCCGCTTTCCCTCTGGTAATCACCAAACTGCTGTCTATGAGGTTTTTCCTGTTTTGTTTTGTTTTGTTTTTGCTTAATCCCTTCACTTTTTAACCCAGGCCCCCTAGAGGTGCTGGCTGGGAGGAGGAAATGAGGAAGAAGCTGATTGTGATCTGAGGGTTTGGGTTCATTTCTGATACAGAACCACCAAGAAATCAAGTCTGTGGTGCTGGCTTTGGCTCCCATGAAGGTCAGATACCACCTGCATCTCCGCCTGGTCTCTCTCATATTTGGGCTCCCTCCTCCTGGGCCACAACCTGCTGAGCTTCTGCAGGAAGTTCTCTGGGATAAGATGATCACCATGAAGAAGCACCAGATATTAACCTCAAATTTCAATATGAGGTTGAATTGGTGGTCTCCAGTGTAGGGCAGGTGAACAGCCTGAGAAAGAGTATGTATGTGCAGAATGAGATGTTCCAATAGACATCCCCACTGGTGATCTGAATAGTGTGAATCATTGTGGCATTGTGGGCTTATCCATCTGTGCACCCACAGGTCTCCATGCAGACTGGCTGCAGCTCTCTGCTTTGGAAGGCAGCCTCCAAGTTCTCAACCTTTGGCTCTCCTGTAGAGGCTATGTGATAACATGGTTCAGTTGAGATGTCTTTGATGGGAAATTTGGGGAGCAAGGCACTCTCACTGACATTCTGTAAGGTTTCAGATGTGATAGTAAAGTCCACAGGGACTTGGTGTCAGTTTTTGCTCTGAGGAACAGACTGAAGAATGAATTCACAAGTGTTTGTCAAGTCCTTGGTCAGCAGAGTCTGCTTTAAGTGACAACACAGAGTATGCTGAATGTTGACAAACATGCTGTGATAAGTTTGTTACAGAACTCTCTTACCCTTCGAATGCAGAGAATATTCAAAAGGATTTTCAGTTTGCCACTGGGAAACTCTCCTGGTTTCACCATTTTGATGGTGCTGTTGATAAACTGGATAGGTTTAACCAAATCATGGAAAGCTTCAAACACACCCACACACTTGGCACCAAGCTGGAGATTCCCTGTTCCTTCTGCTGTCAAAGAGACAGTCTGCTGCTGGACAGAATCCTTTCCAGATATGACCACCATAGCGAAGAGCATTTCCCTGGCATGATAAACCTTGTTCACATTTCTTTAAAAAATATATTTTATTGATTATGCTATTATAGTTGTCCCACTTTCCCCCCTTTATTCCCCTTTGCCCTGTACACCCACTCCCACCCATATTCCCCTCCTTTAGTTCATGTCCCTTGGGCATACATATAAGTTCTTTGGCTTCTACATTTACTATACTCTTCTTAACCTCCCCTGTCTGTTTTCTACCTACCATTTATGCTATTTATTCTCTGTACATTTTCCCTCTCTCTCCCTCTCCCTCTCCCTCACATGTTGCTAACCCTCCATGTGATCTCCATTTCTGTGATTCTGTTCCTGTTCTAGTTGTTTGCTTAGTTTGTTTTTGTTTTAGGTGTGGTTGTTAATAATTGTGAGTTTGCTGTTCATATTTTTTATCTTCTTTTTCTTAGATATAAGTCTCTTTAACATTTCATATAATAAGGGTTTGGTGATGATGAACTCCTTTAACTTGACCTCATCTGAGAAGCACTTTATCTGCCCTTCCATTCTAAATGAAAGCTTTGCTGGATAGAGCAATCTTGGATGTAGGTCCTTACCTTCCATGACTTGGAATACTTCTTGCCAGCCCCTTCTTGCCTGTAAGGTCTCTTTTGAGAAATCAGCTGACAGTCTGATGGGAACTCCTTTGTAGGTAACAGTCTCCTTATCTCTTGCTGCTTGTAGGATTCTGTTCTTCATTTAATCTTGGGTAATGTAATTATAATGTGCCTTGGTGTGTTCCTCCTTGGCTCAAACTTCTTTGGGACTCTCTGAGCTTCCTGGACTTCCTGGAAGTCTATTTCCTTTGCCAGATTGGGGAAGTTCTCCTTTATTATTTGTTCAAATAACTGTTCCACTTGTTGCTCTTCCTCTCCTCCTTCTGGTGCCCCTACAATTCGGATGTTGGAACATTTAAAGATGTCCTAGAGATTCCTAAGCCTCTCCTCATTTTTTTGAATTCTTGTTTCTTCATTCTTTTCTGGTTGAATGTTTCTTTCTTCCTTCCGGTCCACACCATTGATTGGAGGCCCAGTTTCCTTCCCATCACTATTGGTTCCCTGTGCACTTCTTTTATTTCATTTAGCATAGTCTTCATTTTTTCATTTAATTTGTGAGCATATTCAACCAATTCTGTGAGTATCCTGATCACCAGTGTTTTGAACTGTGCATCTGATAGGTTGGCTATCTCTTCATTGCTTAGTTGTAATTTTTCTGGATCTTTGCTTTGTTTTCATTTAAGCCATTTTTTTGTTGTTTTTTTTTTGTCTCCACATGCCTCTTACTAGTGAGGGGAGGAGACTTAGGTGTTTGGCAGGGCAACCCACCTCACTGGGCACATGTTGTATTGCTGTGTGTGGAGAAGGAGTCCAAGAGGGAACAATGGCACTTGCTCCTCTCTCTGCTGGTCTTCAGTCACTTCTTCCTTTACACACAATCAAATTGGGACCTTCGGGTGCTGATTCACTTCTGGGTGGGCTTGTGTATGTTCTAGGACCCTATGGGGCTGGGAGTTTCTCCCACTGCTGCCTCAATTTCCACAGGTGTTTTCAATGAGAAGTTTGAAGCTTTATTTCCCTGCACTGGAGCCCTGTGTTGCTCGGTCTGTCTTGCTCCCCAGTTGACCCTCCCAGTTAATCTTCTCACAAATGTGGGCTCTCCCACTCTGCCAGCCGCCATCTGGCTGGTCCACCAGCTGCTGCCCTGATAGCCAGCTGCAGCCTTTCCAACCTCGGTCCTCCAGCCGCCACCTTGCCCGAGTCTTCTCTGCCCGGCTGTCCATCTCCGCCCGTCCTACCAGTCTGGATGGATGCTTCTTCTTTAATTCCTTCATTGTTGGACTTCCATACAGCTTAATTTTCTGTCAGTTCTGGTTATTTTTGTTTTTAAATTTGTTGTTGTCTTGTCCACACTTTTAATGTTCAAAGAGGCACTCATCTCAAAAACTCCTCTGCAAATGCCCTAAGTGATGCGTATTTCTTACTTTTATAGTTTTTGGTGAGCATTTTCCTATATTAGCTAGTAATCTTTTAAAGCATAATTTTTCAATGGTAGTGTAGCATTCCAATATATGACTATTATTTATATTCTAATTGGCCACATAAGTTATTTTTTCAACTTTTTTGTTGTTATAAATAACATTGCAGTAAAGATGATTGTATGTAATACTTGATGTGTCTCTGATGATTTTCCTTTAGGACTGATTCCTAAAAGTGAAATTTTTGAACCAAAGGATATCAATATTTTCAAGCTTTTGGTACACATTACCAAATTTTTTCCTAAGAATTTCACACCAGTTTTCTATCTTACCATTAGTGCATAAAATTCCAGATTTCTTTATGCTGTTGTTTTAAAAAAAAGTCTTTGCCATTCTGATAGAACACAAAGTCATTTTCCACTGCTATTTTAATTTGAATTTGCTGGATTGCTAAGATGCTTCATTATCTTATCATATACATAATAGCCAATTGCATTTTTTTGTACTATCTTCCTGCTTATCATTGCAGAGAGAAGGACCTGTTCTGCCTGTGTGTCTGCATGTCACAATGCTTAAATGACTTTTTCAACTGCAATCATTCTGTGATTATCAAAATGATTGTGGAAACAATATGTTGAATGAATACACATCCTATATAATTTTCAGTATGATTTTAATAAGGGTGCTTAATATGTTGTTTTTAAGTAATAAGATTTAAAATACTGTTAAATAATGAATGGTCACAAAATTCTCCTTCATACCTGCTGACAATAATAATAGCCATTACTTATTTTGTACTTGCCAAGCACTTTACAAAATTGTCTCATTTACACAGTCTTATAAACGAGGCATTTATTTCCAGGTTTTACATGACTGAGTGAGCCTTAGACATCCTAGGCATGTTGGTCGGGTTTATGTAGCTATTGGGTGATAAAGTCAGAACTGAAGCTCACTTTAAAGTTGAGTTTAATGTCCAGCTTCTTAACTATTATGTTTTGGGGCTTGTCCTCACTCTGTGGTAACCCTGCTGGACATTAAAGGCCCTGGAAAACTTTTAAAAAGTACTGATGCCAAATAATATAATCTAGACAAATTGCATCAGAATCTCTGAGGTGGTGCCCAATTATTTGTATGTTGTAAAGGCTTCCTAAGTAATTGCAATGTGCAGCCAGGGTTGAGAACCACTGCCAGTAAGTTTTAACCAGTGTGGCTAAGAATTAGTCTTGATCTGTCAAGTTCTAGATCACAATGTTCCATGCTATTGAAATCCCAACCTGTGGGTTGGAACAAATGTCTTTCTCTCAATTCAGCATTCCTATTACTAATCTCATTCTCTCTCTGCCCCCCCGCACACACATACACACACACCTGCATGCACTAGCTCATAATCTCCATTCATATAAGCAGTAGTAGAAATGTCAGACTCAAAATGGGATGTATTCTCTAGATGCCAAAGTCAAGCACAAAAGTGGAATATCACTCATCCAAAGACTGCAATGGATCAAGCCAAGAAAGAGGATTTGAAAGACAAATCTTAGGAGAGCTGAGTCAAAAGTTTGGCAGAGTTTTCCATCTAAAAAGCAAGACAAAAAGAGATAATCTGGGGATAGGGATTTTTATAGATCATTGGTGGTACTGGATTTGAGAAGAAGGGGAACCATTAATGCAGAGGTCACAAACTGTTGGCTCAAAGATGTATTTTGTTTGCCTTTCACTGACATTTCAAAAAATTCAGTCAAAGTTAAAACTAGGAGACTGAACATACAATTTCTATTCCAGCTTTTAAAAAAATTTGAAGATTTGGCAACAGTAAACCATTCTTCTCACATGGCAACAATCAGTGGCCATGGGTAGTGGCTGTCTACTTTCAACAGATGAGAGAGTCTCTAGTTCCTCATAGCCTCTCCAGGGCTCCTGACACTTATTTAGGTGATATGACTGCCAATACTGACATCCGTTGGAATTTATAGCTTCTGATTTAAAATTTCAAACCAGCCTGGACATTAAGTAGTCATTGAACACCACATGTTTATTTATTGACTTTTATGGTAGCCTTTGCTTCCACCCAAATATCCCTGCAAGATGTTACCACTGCCTGTTTCATTAGTTAATTGCACTGGCTGCTGTGGCCCCTAGCCCCTCCCTTCTGGTTAAGGGCTGCATTCTGCTCTCTCCTGCTTGTGATCTCTCAGCATCCTCAGCTCATGGTGTCACATCATGGAACTCCTTGCGTAACTGCCCCCTCACAGCATCAGGTTACAGCCGAAGCATGCTCAGATGATGCAGAATACCCCAGCTTGTTTTGCTTTATCTTAATCACCTTTCCTAGTAAATTGCAATAGGTGAATCCCTAGGAAAAGTCAGATGAATTTCTATTACCTTCAAGAATAAGCTTTTTTTTTTTCTTCTTGGAATTGGCCTAGCCTATTTCCCTGAAGGTTTGTTTCTGTATTTTCTCTTTAAAGA
Source organism: Tonatia bakeri (assembly GCA_004024845.1). Classification (NCBI taxonomy): domain Eukaryota; kingdom Metazoa; phylum Chordata; class Mammalia; order Chiroptera; family Phyllostomidae; genus Tonatia; species Tonatia bakeri. The sequence goes on along the minus strand of PVIA01015894.1, from coordinate 12,347 downwards.
CATAATAATCAAATTATTTAAATATGGCTGACCAGTTTAAGGAAAGATCTAAATGTTCTGAACTTCGTACTTTTTCTGGTAGGGCCTGTCCTCTCTAAAGACGTCAATTAAAGCAAAGGGAACATGATCAGATATTTTCACAAAGTGTTTCCTCCTCAAAGAACAAGACAATCTTGGAGTCTCTTTTCTCATTGCAAAAATAAATAAGCAATTAAATGAACAAACACACCAAAAAAATACATGACTCCCAGAGAAAATTGCCTCCATTTATAGGTTGAAAAGGCTAACTTCTTAGAGCAATGTCCTTAAAGCTTATTGTATTCATTCTCTATGTATCCTAAGTGTTAAGAAAAAATACCCAAAGCATGTATGAGGTAAAGAGATGACAGTATCCATTTATTGTAGTACTCAAGCATTGGCTAGGGAGATTGCACCTTTGTTTCACTTACCATTTACTGTCAGTTAGAGCTCTGATTCTATTAAATTAGATGTTGACTTGTATATTTATAAGGTAGAAATATTTTTTGTCCAGTAGAGATGCACATGATTTTTTTTCCTTTAGAAAAGATAGTGACAAAGCTTATGGTTTCATTGCTCAGTAGGTCAGTAACCAGTTGTTATCTAACGTAATAATCCCACTATGGCATTATTTCTTGCAGTGCCTAGATATGCACAATCTCTCCATTTCTTTTTGAACCAGCTTTACAATTCTTCTAGTTCCTTTGTTAATGAGTAAAGCAAATTTTTGAAGCATGTTCATTCTTTATTTCTATGAGTCATGTTTTTAACTTTTAAAAATTATTCTTTGACACTAACCTTATCTCAAAAAAGAATTTTAGGTAGCTCCAATCTCCTGTTCACATACAGAGGGTCTTGGTTTCTGCAGCTGCATCAGGCAAAATATTGGAAGTACTTTCATAGCTAATGTGCAGGATTGACATTTTGTTGAGAGCGAACTTGTCAATTACCGTGGTAATCACAGGTTCACGTTTGCTGGGGGATGTGGAATACTTGCTGCATTTTTCATCTGACTTGTGAGTCTTTCTGAGCTTCCCTTCATCTACTCTATTCCATTTTCACTCATCTAGGATCTGAGTGGGATAGGCTCAGAGGGCCTTCTGGCCTTTGCCATTAGAAAGTATCAATAAGGCTTTCTAACAAAGATGTTCCTGAAAGGTTAGGTATAAATGCAAGTAAAAAAAATTATTTCACATTAACTGGAATATTTATTTTATTGTAAAAAGTATGGATTATTTAATAGCTGTAAAGCACAGGTGGCAAACACAAGGCCCACGGGCCGAATCTGACCCTCCACCTTGTTTTATCTGGCCTGGCACCTTGTTTCTGCCTGGCAGCAGTGCCAAGCTCTTGCTTAACTGTGAAGTAGTAATTACATTTATATAGTACTAAAACTACAGTCAGCCCTTTGAAGGCAACTGAGAGGCTGATGTGGCCCCTGGTGAGAATGAGTGTGATACCCCTGGTATAAAGCAATCACTGTGGAGCTCTGTTCTAAAGTAGTGTCAGATTGTCTTTAATGACAAATATATCGTCTCTACCAAATATTGGGATAGGTTTGGAAAGTAAAACAGTCTGTGAAATGGTACAGTAAAAAGTGAAAATGTTTTGCAAGCTCTGTAGTGTTATATTTTCACACAAATGTTTTTTAGTATCAATATAGTAATTAGATGTATCTTAAACTCCCCAGTTATCACTGAGGAGATCATCATTCCTTTGATAGCCAAATATAATAACCTGAGTATACATCTCACATTTGATTTTATTTAGTAAATTCAACCCCCTCTGAAATGTTTCTGAGAATTCGCAGAGAGCGTATGTCACCTGCAAATTCCAGTAGTCAGCTTATTCTGGACGGCTCTGACTGTTGGGTTTGCGCCTTCTGGTTTTCAATGGTCTAATTCACTTATCAACATAATCACAGCCCTTAATTAATTTCCCAAGAAAATGCTAAAATAAATCTGACACTAATTTCGTAGTTAATAAAGGACTGCTGAAACCATTGGAGGATAATGGAGAGGAATTAAGATACAAAATAGGAAACAACTCAAACTACTCTGTTCTCAGGCCCTGCCTCTCATTATATTTCTGGAGTCCACATTTCCAGAGTCCTTTCTTCTATCTTTTTGCCCTTCTTCCAAAGGAAGCTGAAAATAATTTTAAATTATCTCATACTTCATCTCACAGAGAACAGTCATTGATATTATTATAAAAAGAATTTTAGTCCTCGTACTGGACCTCCCCTATTCTAGCCAATACCTTGGGTCTTAAATTTCCTAATCAGAAATCCTCTAAAGATTTGCTCCTTTAAATAAAAGACCAACTCCCGAAAAAGAAGCAGAAAGCCTGAGCAGACCAATAACAGCAAATGAAATTGAAGCAGTAATAAAAAAACTACCAACACACAAAAGGCCTGGACCAGATGGTTTCACAGGAGAATTCTACAAAGCATTTAAGGAAGAGCTAACCCCTATCCTTCACAGACTATTCCAAAAAATCCAAAAAGATGGAAGACTCCCAAACTCTTTTTATGAGGCCAACATCATCCTAATTCCAAAATGAGATAAAGACACAACAAAGAAAGAAAACTTCAGGTCAATATCGCTGATGAACATTGACGCTAAAATCCTCAACAAAATATTAGCAAACTGCATCCTGCAATATATTAAAAAGATCATACACCATGACCAAGTGGGATTCATCCCAGGGATGCAAGGATGGTACAATATTCACAAATCAATAAACATAATACACCACATAAACAAAACCAAAGACAAAAATCACATGATCATATCAATAGATGCTGAAAAAGCATTTGATAAGGTACAGCACCCAGTTATGATAAAAACGCTCAGCAAAGTGGGAATAGAGGGACCATTTCTCAGCATAATAAAGGCCATATATGAGAGACCTACAGCCAGCATCATACTCAATGGGCAAAAACTAAAATCTTTCCCACTAAGATCAGGAACAAGACAAGGTTGTCCACTTTCACCACTTCTATTCAATATAGTACTGGAAGTTTTAGCCACAGCAATCAGACAAGTAAAAAAATTAAAAGGCATCCCAATCAGAAAGGAGGAAACAAAACTGTCACTGTTTGCAGATGACATGATAATGTACGTAGAAAATGTATCCTATAGACTCTACCAAAAAACTGCTTGACCTAATAAATGAATTTGGCGAAACAGTGGGATACAAAGTCAATATCCAGAAATCAAAGGCATTTCTGTACACCACCAATGAAACAGCAGGAGCAGAAATCAAGAAAAAAATCCCATTTGATACAGCAAAAAGAAAAATAAAATACCTAGAAATAAACCTAACCAAGGAGGTAAAAGACCTGTATTAGAAAACTACATAACACTGAGGAAAGAAATCAAGGAAGATACAAACAAATGGAAACATATACCGTGTTCATGGATTGGAAGAATTAACATCATCAAAATGTCCATACTACCCAAAGCAATTTACACATTCAATGCAATACCTATTAAAGTACCAATGGCTTATTTCAAACACTTCAAAAATTTATATGGAACCATAAACAACCCCAAATAGCTGCTGCAATTGTGAGAAAGAAGAGTAAAGTAGGAGGGATCACAATACCTGACACTAAACTATACTACAAGGCCACTGTAATCAAAAGAGCTGGGTACTGGCATGAAAACAGGCACATGGACCAATGGAAGTGAACAGAGAGCCCAGAAATAAACCCAAGTCTCTATGGTCAATTAATATTTGACAAAGGAGGCAGCAACATAAAATGGAGTAAAAATACCCTCTTCAACAAATGGTGCTGGGAGAACTGGACAGCTACGTGCAAAAAAATGAAACTAGAACACCAACTTACACCTTATACAAAAATAAATTCAAGATGGATAAAAGACCTAAGTATAAACTGTGACACCATTAAAGTACTAGAGGAGAACGTAGGTAGGAAAATCTCAGTATTTCATGCAAAAACTTTTTTACAGACATGTCCCCTAGAGCAAGGGACATAAAAGAAAGAATAAACAAATGGGACCTCATCAAAATAAAAAGCTTCTGCACAGCTAAAGAAAACAGTATTAAAATAAAAAGAGAACCAACTGTATGGGAAAACATATTTGCCAGTGATACTTCAGGCAAGGGTTTAATCTCCAAAATATATAAAGAACTTACACGACTCCACTCTAAGAAGACAAGCAACCCAGTTAAGAAATGGGCAAAGGGCTTGAACAGACACTTCTCCAAGGAGGACATACAGAAGATCCAAAGACACATGAAATGATGTTCAATATCGCTAGCTATCAGAGAGATGCAGATTAAAACCACAAAGAGATACTACTTCACACCAGTCAGAATGGCCATCATAAACAAAGCAACAAACAACAAGTGTTGGAGAGGTTGTGGAGAAAAGGGGACCCTAGTGCACTGTTGGTGGGACTGCAGACTGGTACAACCACTATGGAAAACAGTATGGAATTTGCTCAGAAAATTAAAAATGAATCTGCCTTTTGACCCAGCAATTCCACTGCTGGGACTATATCCTAAGAACCCTAAAACACCAATCAAAAAGAACCTTTGCACCCCAATGTTCATAGCAGCACAGTTTACAATAGCTAAGTGCTGGAAGTAACCTAGATGCCCATCAGTAAATGAATGGATCAAAAAATTATGGTAACTTTACACAATGGAATTCTATGCAGCAGGAAGAAAGAAGAAGCTCCTACCCTCTGCAACATCATGGATGCAACTGGAAAGCATTATGCTAAGCGAAATAAGCCAGACAGTCAAAGACAAATACCATATGATCTCACCTTTAACAGGAACCTAAACAACAAAACAAAGAAACAAGCAAAATACAGTCAAAGACACTGAAATGGAGGACAGGCTGACAGTGACCAGAGGGAAGAGAAGAGGGAATTTCAGGGAAGAATGGGAAGGGTTTGCAGGAAAAAAGTTAAAAGACACATGGATAAAATCTAGGGGGAGGGTGGTATTGGGAGGGAAGTGGGGAAGGATGGGTGGGACGGCTGGAATGGGAGTAAAAGGCAGAAAACTGTACTTGAACAATGATTAAAATAAAATTAAAAAATAAAAGACCAACTCCCTCTTTTGGGAGCACCTCCTCACTCTCCTTCAAGAAATGTAGAAGTTCCTGTAGCCATTTTTCCCCTCCCATCTACCCTAAAAAGACCACCTGAATGGGGAAACCAAATTCATTGCCAAGGGAAGACTTTGAGTGAACTTTTAGAATATGTGATGCTAACTGCCTAAATAATTTGATATGTGTATAGTAACCATGTGTCTAATAACCTTGCTAAATTCAGTCATTAACTGTAATAGTTTATAGATTGTTTGAATATTTTATGTACACAATTATTATTTTCAAGTGAGTTTTCATTTTTTCAATAAAAACATTATGCCTTTTATTCATTTCTCTGGCCACATTATAGAGACTAAGACTACTAACACAAAGTTGAAAGAAGTGACAATTATGAACATCCTTATCTGGTTCAGTCTGAGTGTCGGGGAAGAGTGTCCAATATTTCAGCTTTGTGAATTTTGTTGGCTGCAGGTTTTTGGATATCCCCTTTATCAAGTTAAGAGAGTTTCCTTCTAGTTCTAGTTTGCTGAGAGTTTTTCATGGAATTTTATCAAACACCTGTTCTGAATCTATTGAGACAACTATATATTTGTCCTTTATTCTGTTAATGTGGTGAATTGTACTGATTGATTTTTGAAGGTTGACTGAATCTTGTATTCCTGGGATAAAACACACTTGCTAGATTTGATTTAATTTTATTTTGTTTTGAATTTTTGAAAATATTTTTACTGTATTTTTTCCATTGACATTTAATCCCCTTCTACCTCCTGCCCTCTATAATCACCACATTGTTGTCCATGTTCATAAGTCCTTTTTCCTTTTGGCTCCATCTTTCTATCCCTTAACAGCCACCCCACCCCCCCGCCATAATAGTTGTTACCCTACTGTCGATGAATCTGTCCCTATTTTCCTTGTTAGTTCAGTTTGTTCATTATATCTACGTATAAGTGAAATCATATGGTGTGTGTCCTTGTCAGACTGGCTTATTTCACTTAGCACAATGTTCTCCAGGTCCATCCATGCTGTCTCGAAGGGTAAAATTTTCTTCTTTTTTACAGCCAAGTAGTATTCCATTATGTAAATATCCCATAGTTGTTTTATCCACTCTCTACTAATGGACACTTAGGCTGCTTCCATATCTTGGTAATTATAAATAATACTGCATTGAACACAGGGTGCTTATGTCCTTTCAGATTGGTGTTTTGGGTTTCTTTGGATATATTCCTAGAAGTGATGTCACTGGGTCGAAAAGCGATCCATTTTTAATTTTTTGAGGTATCACCATATTGCTTTCCACAGTGGTTGTACCACTCTGCATTCCCACCAACAGTGCAAAACAGTACCCCTTTCTCCACATCCTCACCAGCACTTGTTTGTTGATTTATTGATGATAGCCATTCTGACAGGTATGAGGTGATGTTTCATTGTGTTTTAATGTGCATTTCTCTGATGATTAGTGACATTGAGCATCTTTTCATATGTCTGTTGTCCATGTGTATGTCCTCTTTGGGAAGTTTCTATTCAGCTCCTTTGTCCATTTTTTAAATTAGTTTGTTTTTTTGGTGTTGAGTTTTGTAATTTGTTTATAAATTTTGGATAGTAACCCGTTATCAGATGTATCAGTGAATATGTTCCCCCATTCCATGCACTGTCTTTTTATTTTGTTGATGGCCTCCTTTGCTGTGCAAAAACTTTTTAGTTTGATGTAGTCTCATTTGTTTATTTTTTCTTTTGTTTCCCATGCCTGGGGAGTTATATCAGATAAAATATTGTTATGAGAAATGTATGAGATTTTACTACCTATATTTTCTTCTAGGATTTTTATGGTTTGTAGTCTAATATTTAAGTCTTTAATTCATTTTGAATTTATTCTTGTGTGTAATGTAAGGAGGTGGTCTAGTTTAATTTTTCTTCATGTATCTGTCCAATTTTCCCAACACCATTTATTGGATGAATTGTCTTTGGCCCATTGTGTGTGCTTGCTTCCTCTGTCAAACATTAATTGACAATAAAGATGTGGGTTTATTTCTGGGCTCTCTATTCTGTTCCATTTCTCTACGTGTCTGTTTTTATGCCAGTACCATGTTGTTTTGATTACTACAGGCTTGTAGTATAGTTTGATGTTAGGTATTGAGAGTCCTCCAACTTTGTTCTTCTTTCTCAGGATCACTGTTGCTATCCTGGCCCTTTTGTGGTTTCATACAAATTTTTGAAATATTTGTTCTAGTTCTGTTAAATACATCATTGTAATCTTGATAGGAATTGCATTGAATCTCTAGATTGTTTTGGGTAGCATGGACATTTTAATGATGTTAATTTTTCCTATCCATGAACGTGGTATGTGCTTCCACTTATTTGTATCTTCTTCAATTTCTTTCTTCAGTGTCTTATAATTTTTCAAGTACAGGTCTTTACATCCTTGGTTAAATTTACCCCTAGGTATTTTATTCTTTTTGAAGCAATTGTGAATGGGATTGTTTTCTTAATTCCCCTGTTAATTCATTATTGACATTTGTTTTTAATTTGTTTTGAATTTTTGCATCTTAGTCTGACAGAAATTGACCTATAATTTTACTTTCATATATCATCTTTAACAGATTATAGCAGGGGTGTCAAACTCATTTTCACCAGGGGCCACATCAGCCTCGAGATTGCCTTCAAAGGGCCAAAATAATTTTGGGACTGTATAAATGTAACTACTCCTTAATTGTTAAAGAGTTGAAATTACATTCAGCCCTTTGAAGGCAACCATAAGGCTGATGTGGCCCCCGGTGAAAATGAATTTGACACCCTTGGATTATAGTATCATGAAACAAATGAAACCTGAAAATGTTCCTTCATTATCTTCTCTAAGAGAGGTTGTGTAAGAGAGGTATATTTCTTCCATACATGTTTGGAAAAACTTAATAGTGATGCCATCTGGGACTAGAATTTTCTTTGTGAAAAGGTTTTTAATTATGGATCAATTACTTTGACAGATGTAGGACTACTTACATTTTCTATTTTTTGTGATTATTTAAGTTGTGCTTTTCAAGAAATTTGTCCATTTCATCTAAGTTGTCATATGTATTGGCATAAAATTGCTCATAATAACCTTTTATTATCTTTTAAATATATATTGAATTATGATATTGGAATTTTATATTCTTTCTCTACCATTCTGGGTTTTTTTTTGATGTTTTGTTAGAGTGTTATCATTTTATTAGTATTTCCAAAGAACCAAATTTTGACTGGATTTTCTCTGTCACTCACCTGCTTTCTATTTTATTGTTTCCTACTCTCGTATTTATTGTTTACTCTGTTCTTTTTGATCTTTGTTTAATTTTCTATTCTTTTTCTAGCTATTTAAAATTTTTTTAATTGAGATATAATTGATATATAGCATTATGTTAGTTTCAAATATACAACATAATAATTTGATATTTGTTTGCATTGCTAAATGATCACCACAATAAGTCTAGTTAACATTCATCACCACACACAGTTTAAAATAATTTTGCTTATGATGATAATTTTTAAGATTTACTTTCTTAGCAACTTTCAAGTATGCAACATGGTATTATTTCTATAGTCATTATGCGGTACATTGCATCCTCATAACTTATGGAAGTTTATACCTTTTAACCCATTTCACTCATTTTTCCCATTGCCCATGCTCCTACCTCTAGCAACCACCAATCTGTTCTCTGCATCTATGAACTCAGTATTTTTTAGATTCCATATATAAGTTTTTTTTTTGACTGACTTATTTCACTTATCATAATGCCCCCATGGTCTATTCATGTTGTTGGAAATGGCAAGATTTCATTCTTTTTTATGGCTGAAAATTGTTCCATTGTGCATATATACCACATCTTTATTCATCTATTGGTGAACACTTAGTTTTTTTTCTAGCTTCTTGATATGGATACATGGATTATTGGCTTTTCAATCTTTCTTCTTTTCTGGTACAGGCTGTGGCTGACATGGAGATATACCACTCAGATAACCTTTCAAGAAAGAACCTGCCCAGCAGCTATAGTATAATTATCTAACAGTCTCCAGCTGTTATCTTCCCCAGATCTACTTTCATTTCAAGCCAAGTGATGCTTTTCTTGGAGAAACCTCCTGGGCAATGTCTGAGCAAAGCAGTGGTAGCTGATTGCATTCTCTTCTCAGGGCAGCTCACAGTGACTGAAACCGATGGAAGGACAAAGGCCTAGCCATTTCCACCTAACACAGGACTCTCCTACATGGCAACCTTTGCTTGAGGCTCTTCTTGGGGTACAGAGATTTGGGATCAAGTCAGCATTATGGTTTCATATAGAACAACATAACCTGTAGGAAGTTATGGAAATGTTAATAAAACATGGCATTCCTGCGCTGACCAGGTGGCTCAATTGATCGGAGAGTCATCCTGTACACCAAAAGTTTGTGGTTTGATTCCTAGTCAGGTCATACACCCAGGTTGCTGGTTTGATCTCCAATCTGGGCACACACAACCCCTTGTCTGGGCACATATGGGAGGCAATCAATCAATGTTTCTTGCTTATATCAATGTTTCTCTCTCTCTCTCCCTTCCTTTTTCTCTAAAAGCAATAAAAAAAATGTCCTCTGGTGAGAATAACTAACTAACTAACTAACTAACTAAATAAATAAATAAATATCATGGCATTCCTAGGGATAAAATAGCTGGCAGCCTGCAAAGGTGTGTGGGTGTGTGTGTGTGTATTATATATATATTCATGTGTACATGTATACACACATACAGAAACATTCAAAAGAAAGCAATAATGGAAGAAAAGGGGACTGAGGGTGTTCATCCTCCAGAAAAGTTGTGATACTTTGCCCAGTTTCTGCTTGTTTTCTAATGACCTTAAAAAACTTGATTTTTAGTTTAATTTCATACTTTGTATGGTTTTAGTCCTTTGAAATTTGCTGAAACTTCCTTTGTGGCCTAGCTACAGTCCATATTCATTGATGTTCCATGTGTTTGTGAAAAGAATCTATAGTCTATATTGTTGGGTGTTGTCAATTAGATCATACTGGTTAATCATGTTGTTTAAATTTGTTAGAGTCTTACTGATATTTTTACCTGCTTGGCCTATTAGGTACTGAGCAAGATGTGTTTAAATCCCCAATTATTCTATGTAAATACTTGCACATGCATGTTAATAGCAGCTTTATTCATATTGCCAAAACTTGGAAATAACAATGATGTCCTTCTGTACGTGAGTAGATAAACTGTGGTGCATAGAATGTTATTCTATGGTACAGGAATGTTATTCACTGTTAAAAATAAATGAGCTCTCAGGTTATATAAAAAGATATGGAGAAAACTTACATACCTATTACTAAGTGAAAGTAGTCAACCTGAAGAAGCTACATACTGTATGATTCCAACTATATGACATTCTGGAAAACGCAAGATTATGGAGATTGTAAAAAGATCAGTAGTTACCAGAGGTTAGAAGAAGGAAGGGATGAATAGGCAGAGCACAGGAGATTTTTAGGACAATGAAAATATTCTGTGTGATACTGTAATGATGCCATTATATGTTTGTCCAAGACCATAGAATATACAACACCAAGAATGAACCCTAATGTAAGCTATGACCTTTGGGTGGTAATGATTCATCAGTGTAGGTTCATCCGGTGTAACAAATGTTCCATTCTGATGGGAGAATTTGATAACTGTAGGCGGCAATGAATGTGTAGGGCAAAAGGGAAGTATGTAGGAAATCTCTGGGCCATCTATTCAATTTTTTTTCTGATTTATTTTTAGAGAGGGGAAGGGAGGGGGAGAGAGAAAGAGAAACATCAATGTGTGGTTGCCTTTCACGTGGCCCCCACTGGGGACCTGGCCCACAACCCAGGCATGTGCCCTGACTAGGAATCGAACTTATAACCCTTTGGTTCACAGCCTTGCTCAATCGACTGAGCTACACCAGCCAGGGCTCCTTCCATTCAATTTTGTTATGAACCTAAAACTTCTCTAAGAAAGAAAGTCTATTTAAAGAGTCGAAGGAGGGAGAGTTGGCTGAGAAGGAGTTTGAGGGAAGCTTCTGTAGTACAGATAGTGCTCTGTTTTTGAACAGGGTGTGTTCATACTCTGTAAGTCCATTAAACTGTACATTCATGAAAAATAAATCCAATTATGACTGAGAAAGAGAATCCCTTTTTCCTTTTAGCTCTGTTGTTTGCTTTTTATATTTTGAAGCTAAGTATTTAATGTATACCAATTTATAATTCTGTATTGTTGAACTGAATTTATATTTTTAGCATTATGAAATGTCCCTCTTTATCTAGTAATACATCTTGTCCTAAAACTGCTTTGTATAGTATTAATATAACTGCTCCAGCTGTCATTTGGTTAGCGTTCTCATGTTATATTTTTCTACCTTTTTACTTCTAACTTTGTAGTTTTACTTCTAAATAACATGTAGTTGCAGCTTGTGTCATTCATTCATGAAGTACATTGTGATAATTAACTTTGGTCTGCATGGTACTGATTCTTTAAAACATGTTGAGGTCTAGCATGTGATAAATTTTCATAACTGCTTTATAATTTTGAATTTTCTGTGTTATCTATTTGAACAAGTTTATTTATTGTGCTGTTCCTAATTCTACATCCTTCCTCATTTTTTGTTTGTTTTCTTAATTTACCAAGTGATGAAAGAAGAGTAATATAGACTTGTCGATTTTTCTTTGTAGATCTGTCAGTTTCTACTTCATATACCTTGAGGCTATGTTATTCATTACATACAAGTTTAGAATTGTGTACTTGTGGTTAATTGAGGCTTTTAATTATTTTTTTTAATCCTCACCCAAGAACATTTTTTTTTCATTGCTTTTAGAGAGAGATGGAAGGAGAAAGGAAGGGAAAGAGAGTAACATCAATGCAAGAGAGAGAAATATTGTTTGCCTCCTACACATGCGGTCTGGGAATCATGGCGGTTGCCTCCTGAACACACTGGACTGGGGATCAAACCCACAACCTAGGTATGTGCCCTGACTGGGAACTGAACCTGTAAACTTTCAGCTATGGGACAATACTCCAACCAACTGAGCTACCCTAGTCAGGGTGCTTTTAATCACTTTTGAATGACATTCTTTATTGTTAGGAATACCTTTTGCCTTAAAGTGTATATTTTGTGATATTAATATAGCTGCCCAGATTTTTTGTTAGTATTTATCTAATTTATTGTTTTTCATATTTGTCTTTTAAATATTCATATTTTTTCATTATTTACTCTTT